>JAFJHM010000067.1:0-104768 GCA_019201815.1 Bombus balteatus | reverse complement strand
ACCTGCAACGTAGACCAACTAACAGTAAAGTTTTAACTAAATTGAGCGTTAAGACAGAGAAATCTTAAAATTCTTATTTCGTACATCCAGCTGGTAGCGACATATAATTTCTGTTTTTAATGATGTGTCTCACTTGTTAAAACCTAGAGGAATCTCTGTACATGGGAAAATAATTTCTTAGGTTGTGCTTTTTTCTAAATGGAGAACATGTTGCAAAGGACTGTATTGATTTAAACGTTATTTTCAAAATTACTCAATAGCACTTAGTTGTCTGTGATTCAAATTAGGAAAAAAGTACCTATTGTTGTTAATTCCGTTTAGAAGATAACTGTCGGAGATGCAGCAAGCAAGGTTTTTTGATTCAAGAAAATAACCGTTGTTTGGTTCCATTCCAAAAAGGAATTATTTTAAACAACATTTCTCTTCAGAAATTGCTGCCACGTCCATAGAACAGTTTAATTCAACTACTTTCAAAATGTGTTTAATTCTAACAAACCTATTGATACAGGATTGCTCAGAGAATCTTTTTTTGGTACTTATGAAGTATGGGAGTGACGAGTGATCAGCCATCAGCTTTAAATTTTTGCCATAGATTAATATGGTACATGTCAGGGAAACATTTCGGTAATTCCGGTTATAGTTTAAAAGGGCAAACACTGAAAATGATGATGATTTGATCTTAACTGATTTAAGCGATGGATCTGATATAATAATGAACTACACTTTGCAATTTGACATACAAAGTCTTTAGCTAGACGTTGACGAAGAAGCTATTCGATTTAATACTGGTGTAGCGGCACTCGACAAGTCAAAGACCGCCACTCGGCTCTAACCATAGAGCGGACACGTGGCGCAGTTGTTAGCGTCTTAGGTTTCGAACGTTCGGGACCCGGGTTCGATTCCCGGCGCCCGTAGTCCGATTTTATTTCCACGCACAAAAAATAGAAGAAAAATCAGCAGCGACATCTACAGCCCCCAGCCGACAACTACCCTCTGGACCAGGCCCAACCAGCGCTACCGACGACCACCACACCACCACAACTATCACGGACAACATATCCGGCACCTCTACATTGGTGACCCCGACGTGATCGACAACGACAAGAGGGGCGACCGTGATAGCGCTACGAGCCTTCCATCATCGTGAATCTAAGACTGTGGCAATCTGGACCTGCCGCTACGACGAACACGAACGGCCCTTCCTTCAGCGAAACTCGACGCCTCACCGCCGACTCACGCATGCAGGTGACTGGATACGACGCCTCACCGCCGACTCACGCATGCAGGTGACTGGATACGAAACGATGACCAAGCCAGGAGTGATGTAGCCATCGCAAAAAGTTCATGGGCATCACCACCAGCACGCCATACTAAAAAAAGAGGAGGAACAGAGGCCCACGACCGAACGCAGAACGCGCCCGCACCGTATCGACAGTATCCACGGCAACATCGAAGACTTCGCGCAAAACACCACAGGCTCGTCAACATGTAGTATAATTTGTTGACGGGTACTTTCCTCGGATATAAAATCCATACAGCACACGGGCACCCCTAGGGCCATAGGGGTTTGGATTGACGCCCCACCATCGCACAAGGCACCCAGTACCTTGTTACCTTATTAGCTAAGCCTGCAGGGGCTGTCGCTCGTCTGAGGTCGAACGGGGCACATTCTAAGCCCTACCGTCTCCCGGGACGGTTCCGGAGCAGGTGGGACGCTGCTCACCCGCCGAAGGCCTTTCGGTGGAGCCAATACACCTTAGATTCAGCCCTCTTGCCAGCATCTTGGCCATCAACCACTGCCACCACGAGTCCATTCCCATAATTGGCCGAGCTGAGGGGTCGCTACTCCCTCCGGGCTGCATCTCGACCCCCGTGGTACCATTTTTAGTCATTGGTGGGACTATCGTGTGGATGTACGGCCACGTCACTGCCGGCCGGCGACCTGCTAACCGTGCTCGGCAGACCCAGATAGGACTCACGTAAGCGGGGGCCTCAAGGTACAAAGTACCCGGGAACTTATCCCGACGGTCCTACCCTTCGCATCAGGATCGTGGGTGCGCTACTACCCAAGGCCACGTAGAGAGAGTGTAACCGTACTTAAACGCCTTACACTCCCGGCGACCTTCCTTGCGGTGTACATAAGGACTCACGTAAGCGGAGACGCTTGTCTCCGACGGTCCTCCTGGCTGCGGGAACGTGGGTTTGCCAGCCCCCATAGACTCACATAAGCGAGTCCTCCCTGCGGGAACAGGCTCGACAACAATCGGCTGACGCCTTACCTCACTAAGATTATATCGTTATCACTGGTAAGGGAGTATTGTAGCGGCACTCGACAAGTCAAATACCGCCACTCCGCTCTAACCATAGAGCGGACACGTGGCGCAGTTGTTAGCGTCTTAGGTTTCGAACGTTCGGGACCCGGGTTCGATTCCCGGCGCCCGTAGTCCGATTTTATTTCCACGCACAAGAAAATAGAAGAAAAAACAGCAGCGACATCTACAGGCCCTCAGCCGACAACTACCCTCGGGACCAGGCCCAACCAGCTCAGCCGACAGCCACAACCACAACTATCACGGACAACATATACGCACCTCTACACTGGATTCAACGTGTTAGATTCCGTGAATCAAGAGACATACAATAAGAATAGATAGGAACAAGGAAAAATTTTATGCGAGAAAATTCAAATTCATTCTCTGTGAGGTAGCGCGTCAACGAGAATCGTTAATTCCCGTTACGATTATACAATCGACGTCACGAAATGATCGATCACCTATTTCGTTTAGGGTAATAGAAGTGTTTGAATTGATTATAACACTGAGGTAACAGGTTATAATTTACGCTTTATTCTAACAACTTTGCAAAGAGGATAATTACACTGGTGCGTATGTATAAGTTAAGTAGCTGACTGATCTAAGGATAGAAACACGGTCAAAAGATGTTGACTGTTTGAAAGATGGAAAATCAGTGAAGTTCGGTGATGATGCTGTGGCAGAGGAAAGTTAAGGATGGGTGTGTCTAGTATACGGGACCATCGGATTTGTTGATGACAATTTTGGCTAGGAGAGTGAGGGAAATAGGCTTCGTTGTTAATTGGTTATTTGCTATGTTGGTGAGTGGAGAAGGATGCCAACCGCCCTCGAGATAAAGTTGTTAGTAGGAGGCCTCATACGTGAGAAAAACCAACTTTCCCGTGTCAATCCGTGGACGACAATAAACATTAGAAAACAATTCAGTGAAAGAATATTTGTTTGGTCTGAAGGAATTTAATTAGAAAATTCCTGAGATTTATGGAGGTTACTTGAGACTATTGAGGGTACGCAGTAAGGATGTGAAAACATCTGGCTGCCATCTTGTCCGCGGTGTGTGGCCTGGTTTAAGTAGAGTCGGCCGACATAACATTATTTCTTATTTGGGTTAAATTGGGAAACAATAAATGCTTTTTCCATTTTGTCTTTTCTGTTTTATACGATGAAAAAGCTGCAAACTTCTTGTCGTTGATTTCCAATTAAGTTAGTCGCACTTCTTAGTTACGATTAAAACTATTCGTCTTGCAAACAAATTGTCCGAAAGTCTATTTGATTTTGGCGCATTCATTATAGTTGGCAAAGAAAATATTCGCTTCGCTGGAACCAACAACTGGGGAAGGTGTGTTATATTTTTATGCCGACTTGGGAAAAGAGAGAAGATGTACCAATTCGACACAATCGACGTAGTTTCCCTCTTTTTTATGTATGTTTGCCGATTGCTTCGAAACTATTTGACCAATCGGGATTTTTTGCATTTTGTAGGGAATGTTCTGCCGTTGGATCGCTTAGACAATTTTCTTTCTTTTGTTTTTTCTAAAAACTCTTTTGCAAAAATTCAATTTTCATGTATGTATATCAGTTACTAAGGGTTGCATTGAGCTATCGGAATGAAATATTTTGTTTCTACAGATACGATCGTTATTGCAAAGTTCATTATTAGCTACTGTTATTGCAAAGAATTTGTTTGTCAATTTCATTTATACGTGTTTAATGATTGCTCTGCAGTTATTGGGTTGATATCGAGGTAACATCAAAGTAGCAATCAGACCGAGCGCTTTGAAATTGTGTTTGTCAATATAAGCATCAGCTCGTGTGTTTCTGTCGCAGGAAACATTGTTTTGTCAGTTTTTTTTCGGGCATAAATCTACTTCCATTGCGAGATAAAAAGACTCATAGTCGGAAAGTGATCAGCCGTATCAGTTTGGGCATTTGTGTTTCCTTACTGACGGCAGACGGGTGACAAAAAGACGAGACTTCAGTTCTTTATTATGTCTCGAGACAGGCAGATTCGTTTATATTTTAGTACAAAGTAAATTTATTGAAGTAAGGATTTTTGTTTAAACGATTGTTCCTTTATTCTATTCATGTGTCCTACACAAAATTATTTTAAATTAATGGAACAATTGCTATTGTTCGCACGTTCGCGGGGAGACGCGATCTCGAAAGAATAGCGTCAACGGGAGTCGTAAATTCCCGTTACGATTAATTAATCGACACCACGAATCGTACGATCCCTTATTTCTTTTAGGATAATAAGGGTGGTTAAAACGATATAACACTGTAATTGACAGGTTATTATATATTTCAACGACTAACAACTTCTGTGTATACAAATGAATGTATGATTATTTTGACTACGAATGAGTATGACTTGAGACTCTATTCGTGTCCTCGCGTATAAAAATATAGTTTGTCGACTGACTGTGTTCGACTAAACTCGATATGATAGAATTCCGGGTGGCTCGATAAAGACTCGGTGATTCTATATGATTCGATTACCAAAACGATACAGGTGAATACAGGCGAATCCAGGTGAATACAGGCGATACTAGAATAATACTCGATTACAGGCGATGAATAGAATACAAGGCTTCAAGAATGCTAGAATACAAGGCTTCCTTATTCGCTGTATTTATATGCGTTGGAGTTGACAAGAGGGGTCGGGGTCTTTCTTTCGACGGTGTGCTCGAAAGATCCCGACGGTCGCTGAACTCTTGACCTTGTTTACTGTTTTGATTTTACCTGTAATCGGAGCGATGACATATGATCACGACAAACAACGGATTAATTGTCTAATAATAACCGCCTAAGGTTGTCGGATCTGTGTTAATCCTATCTACAGGTAAACAAGGTTTTTTACTGTAGCGGGTCAAGGAACGGAAACCCTTGTAAAAAGTAAAGTCAAGTGCCGCTACAGTTTGGTTGAACGACCCGACCAGCGAAACGATTAGTAAACATAACAATCAAAAAAGGAAGCGAATGTCATGAGTTCATGATACGAATATTGTAGGTGGGTCGCAAGCCGCGAGATATTGAAAGATGGCGTTCAGATGTCCCACGCGACGTAACAGCTATAGATGAATACTTGGTACAATTATCGTAAATTAATAGTTATATAGACAAAACTATATGAAATTAACGATATATTGTTATATAAATTAGCACTAGCATTTGTTTGGATCAATAGTATATCTTGTCTCCAATCCGCGCTGTCGATCCAAACTTTTAACTTGACATATATGTAGTATCGTGGAAAAGGGCCTAAGAAATATCAAGTTAACATTAATGTTTTCTTTTTTTTTATTTTGTTTAAATTTTACAATTTGTCCAGCAGGACATTTGGTAAAATATTATATCAATGTGTCGTCGGTACTTCAATTGAATAGTTTCGTAGAAAAGGCCTACGTGACCCTGGCCACGGGTGTTCGCGGAACACATGCTTGATGGGGCTAAGAAAAGACAAAGGGATGCTAGAACAGGGGGTATCCGTGGAGACGCGGTCGCGAGAAAACGCGTCAACGGGAGTCGTAAATTTCCGTTACGATTATAATAATCGACGCCGCGAATAGATCGATCCCCTGATTTCCATTAAGATAATAGGGGTGGCTGTTGTTGTATAACACTGCGATTAACAGGGTTATAAAATTTATATTCCCAACGCTTAATACACCAATGTATGATATAAAGGGCGCAGGCGAGAGTTACAGATGAAGGCCCTTTGTTGTAATGGATGTAGCGACTGACCAGACTGACTAGACTGACGAGACTGTATAGATAGACTAGAACTGATAGACTGACTTAATAGAACTGACAGACTCCAACTCACACTTTGCTCTCATGCAATTACGAAGGAAAGCTCGGAGTGAGTGTGGTTTTTGAGTAAAGAAAACGGACTCGTTGCTCACACTTTTCGTGAGTAAAGTGAGGGCAACGATCTGCGATGTCCATTGATTATTAGATATTAATGAGTGATGGGAGGGGACGGAACCTCCTACCAATGTTGCTAGTTGATGTCTTTGTTTAAGGAAAACCCGGATTTTCCGTTAGGTACATTTCCGCTTTTGCGTTAGGCTACTACCCGCTTACCCCGTAATTGTTTAAGAGCGCATAATAAACCCAAGGACCTTTCTAGAACCGGCTATAGACAGAAAACAAGTGTCGAAACAATGATGTTAAAAG
The DNA here is from genome assembly GCA_019201815.1 of Bombus balteatus. Lineage (NCBI taxonomy): Eukaryota > Metazoa > Arthropoda > Insecta > Hymenoptera > Apidae > Bombus > Bombus balteatus. Next base: position 98,280 of record JAFJHM010000067.1, on the reverse strand, counting down.
TTACGTTTTACGGTGAGTCCTTGGATTTATTGAGGGTCGGAAGGACGGCACGTAGACCGTTGGCGGTTAAGCAGCGCGGGATGGCGTGCAGATGTCTTACGCGACGTAACAGTGTTAGTTGAGCAGTCAGAGAGTGTCAGTACAGAGGCCGCAGAGAGTGTGAGTGGAGGAGCCAGAGAGTATGAATCGGGAAGTTGAGAGCCGAGTATGATAATAAGACGTACGACGATATTGTAATCAGTTTGTTGTATTGAGTATTGCTTGTTAAACTAAAACTTAACTCCAAATAAAACATCATTACTTGTCCTTGCTCTAAGACCCATTTAAGATACTACATATATTCAGTCCAAATCCAAACATTTGTTGATTGAGGGTGCATCACACGATCTAAAAAGCATAGTTGCAACTTAATTGGCATCCGTAAAAGTTTCGTCGAATAATATAACAATTTGGAGTGCTTGAAAACGGAGAATTTTATAAAATTCTAAGTTTCCTCTCGTGTTCGCCAATGACTAATTCGACAATCTGTTTCATATAAACTCATTAGTAAATATGCATGAGCAAGGAATGATAATAATTAATTTGCCCCTCTTTGGGAATGCGGGGTCGATTTGATGTTTCATATGGAATTAAACGTCGCAATATTAATAATACTTGATTACCAAATTGTTAATTTCGTCGCTGAAAATCGTATTGTCCCGGAACCTTTTCTACACGTAAAGGTCTCCTGTTGTTACGTCTGGCGACCTAGACCAAGCCACACACCGCGAGCAAGATGGCAATCAGATGTCCGCACATCCTTATTGCGGTACCCTCAATTGTCTTAAGGACCTATCATAAATTTCAGGAATTTTCTAGCTAAGGTCCTTCAGACCGAACAAACATCTCTTTACTAAATCGTTTCTAAAGCTTATTGTTTACTACGGGAAGACACAGGAAAGTTAGTTTTTCTCATGTATGATACTTCCCACTGGCAACACTCTCTCGGGGTGGGCTAAGACCCTTTCTAGTCCACCAACCTTCTTTTATGCAATTAGAAGCAATGTCTACTGCCCTCACTTTCCTAACCAAAATTGTCATCAATAAATCTGATGGTCCCTTGCGTTAGACACACCCATCACTAGCTTTCCTCCGACACAGCATCGTCACTTTACTTTACTTTCTCTTCATCGTTAGAATAGTCAACATGTCATTACTGGGTTTCTACCCTTAAATCAATCACTTACTTAACTTATACATACGCATCAGTGTAACTATCTTCCTTACAAAGTTGTTGGAATAAACATTAATTTACACCTATTAAATCAGTGTAAACTCAATTGAACCACCCCCTATTATCCTAAAAGAAATAAGGGGATCGATCATTTCGTGGCATCGATTATACAATCGTAACGGGAATTTACGACTCCCGTTGACGTGCTTTCTCGCGATCGTGTCTCTCCGTGACTGATCGAACAAACACAGTTTATTTATAATAAACTAATTGTAGTAGTAAGATCCTACACTACTATCTCTTCTTTTTCCTTTTACAATGTTCTTTAAAACTTCACGAAATTGCTGTTGTCGCTCGGAAGGGACATTAATTTAGCAAGGAGCAAAAGACGGCAACATCATCACTTTCGACCGGTCTAATCGTTCGTTACGAGCCAATTGTGAATTAACCACACCAACCTTGTACCCAGGCTTTCTTAGGGGCACAAGCAACGGACAGGCAGCGTGTATGATCATTGAAGACTATCCCCCTCTGCCCACCAAACCGAGGCAATATTTGCATCAAGATACCACCCAACGATTTCTAAACCATTTAGTCCTGTCTAAACACAGGACCTCAAAATTTTCCAGTAATAGGCATCGGAAGCTACAGCCGTTCAGAGAAACGTGACTGGCGTCAGCGGGTAGTGCGGCACACGTTACCGCATACAACGAAAATCACCCTGACTCGATACGTAACGAGCTACCATCGGGTAGCCATTGCCTGGCAACGTCGCTGCACAGCAATCAAACTGCCGCTGGAAAACGTGGAAAGTAGATCCAGGAGGACGAGGACGAAAACGTTACCTACTTGAACGTCAAAAGATTAGGAGCCAGGAGATCCAGAGAGAACAAGAGTCACCGACCGAACGAAGCTTGGTAGCTTTCAACAGTCTGACACTCGCGTCACCACTTGCCGACAGCTCGTTTTCACAACGACGTCTCGTCAGAAATTGCTGTTGGCTTTATTTCCTTCTTATGACCAATGTTTTTTAACGCCGTACCTGTATACCTTTTCTCGATATTTCTTTTTTCAGTAATTACATAATATTATACTGTCAATTTCAACATAATATATCATTTTCTTTCAATGATTGAGTTTTCTTTCTTTATCACGTAGCATATTATTAATTTAGTAATACCTCGATATTAAATTCATTTCATCTCAGCATGTGACTCCATCCCTTCCGTTTCGTTTGTTCTTCTTTTATTCAACAATACTCCTATGTTAGTTTCATCTTATTTCAGCATGTTCAGTGATCCTCTCCGCGTGGCGTGTATCTTTTATTTCTATCCAATAGTGCTTCGATATTAGTTTCATTTTATTCCGTTTCTCCGAAACATCGCTTACGAGGCAATCTCGTGTTAAGCAGAATTAAATAGACCCTCGACGCACTTCGCTTTGCTTTTGATTGAAACGGTTTCGTTCATTTGTGTGGCATATAAGCTAGAGGACAATTCAAATCATGTTGTTGTCTTGCCTCGGAGTATCAACGTCGTTAGGACATACATACTGTAATAAGAAGTAAACTCCGGGCAAAAATAATGTTGCTGTTACGGGCAACCGTCAAACAAAGACGAATTTAAATTTTCCGGTATACCCCCGACCAGTATAAATAAACGAACACGATTATAACGTGACCAGTTTTTCAGTCTCAGTCTCGAGCGATTTTAATAGCGATCAATATACAGTTTTAGCGAATCAGCTAGTATCGAGCGTCTTAGCGAACATTCTGTGTATCTATTATTTTAAAATATGATTGACGGTTTTCAATAGCCAGATATCTCGTCATTTAAACCACACGACTAACCATCCTTCCATATTTGTACTGAAAGATTTTTTTCCAGATGTCTAACAACTTTCGTTGGCCAGTGGAAACGGTTTGGTATAAATATATGGAAGGAAATACACTTAGATCCAGTTGCGAGAAATACTCTCGAAAGAGATTCACGATAGTTTTACTCTCAAGTGGACACGTGCCTTTAAGGAATTTATTGCAGATACGTGTCTTGTAATTAGCACTGGTATTACAAATTAAAGAGAAAAAATGTTTTTTCGAGCTTTATGTATAATTTAAATTTTAGCAATCTCTTGATGCTACATAATTGCATTTATGTAGGTACGTATGTTATATTTGGAGATGGAATCGTATTTGTAGTAATTTCAAATGCCAATTGGATGAGTCGACCGTACAATCGATTGACATAATACCATAGTAAATGTGCAATAATCGCATGATTAATTACACGATTCTCGTTAATTCCCTGGTCGTCTTTCCTATCACGGTAAGGGGCGTGGAGGGTGGGATGCCCTCAACGCACCTGGAAGCTCGATGACGGGCCGCGGTGAAGTAGCGTAACATGATTCAATGTCACATATCACTGAGACGATGTACGTAAGTACTGATTAAGATAGAGTCAAACAAGATATAATTGGAATTTACTTTACATTTACTTTCTGATGTATATTTAATTATCGTTTTTTAAGTAAGCAAGTATGCGTCAAATCATACCGTGTTTGTTGCTATTTTCATCATCACCATTTAAATCAGGAAAATATAGCAAACATATCGGTAAAAGTTTCATTCATCACAAATCAAAAATAAGAAGATTTGACTTTTGATGAAAATAAGAAAGATAAACGTCTGTATTCTTTTTTCTCTTTCGTTATCCTCTTCTATTCTCCGTACGTCTGAAAGTGTCTATCCATGTGTTGCGCATAACCGATGCGTATCATTGCTGCATGAATGCCTGTATTTCGTATAGAATCTGAGAATACGACCTGTCGCGAAAAATAAAGTTTCAGTTTCTTCCGCACTGCAATCCGTACACCTTTTGCGTTTTTATACATTATATTCTGAAAATCAAAAAAGGGACGCCATCTCATTGGTAAAATTACAGTATGATAAATCAGATATAGCCAGGCTGTCTACACATTTTACACGACTAAGAACGACATAGATCTGTTGCTTTGTAAAATTCTCCTTGCTATGATCAATCACATCCCAATTTAATGTAGTCCCTTGTAACTTATGTGCACATAAACAGTGACATTTTTCGTTTAACGTTTCCATGACATTTCGTTGTCTGAGATATTGTTACTATTGGAGATATCGGAATGTAACTATCGCTATCTTTAAGTCAGTTTTAGTGAAATCTGCTGGCCGTGAAAATTTCCTTACGATTGCCATTGCGCCGTTTATTAAACTATCAGAAATTGCAACATGACTCCTGATCCTTTAACTAACATTATCGTATGCTATAGTCCTCCACTATTATTTACATTTGCATCGTCTATTAAATAATGTCCATGCCACGTGATTTCGTTAATTCATCAGTTATTTATGTGTTATATTGGTCTATTAATTTCACTGTAGGGAATATTCTTTCTGCTACACCATTTTCAAATTTTTTGATGAGAGGAACTATTCTTCATTGGTATATTTCTAGTTGTTACTCTGCCAAATAGTAAATTATTTAATAGGTTTGTAGCGGCACATGAGCTAGAATTCAAATCATGTTGTTGTCTTGCCTCGGAGTATCAACATCATTAGGACATACATACTGTAATAATAAATAAACTCCGGGCAAAACAATGTTGCCACTACGTACAACCATCGAACGAAGACGAATTCAAATTTTCCGGCTCTCTCCCGACTAGTATAAATAAAGGTGAGGTGTACAAGTCCGTGTGGATTGTCGCTGGTCCTCGTCCGGAGTAATTGTAGCTCTGTCTGTAGATGTCGCTGCTGGGGTGCTCTTGTTTTTCTTCCATTTTTGATGCGTAGAAGAAAAATCGGACTCCGGACGCCGGGATTCGAACCCAGGTTCCGAACGTTTGTAACCTAAGGCGCTAACCACTGCGCTGCCGTCAGGCCCAATGAGACATGGATATCCCTACGGTCCTTCCGCCAAATACTCAAAAGACGGCGTACGTGACCACGATCGCGAAAGCCTAACGAGCACGCGCGTAGTGGAGATATCGAAAGATGACAAAAGGGAAAAGCGTAAGCGAAAGGTCGTGAATAAATAGTCGTTCGCACGAGTCACGAGTCGAGAGTTGTAAAGAAGCCGCTAATCGAATTAATAAACGCAATAATAAATAAAACGCCGAGTATTTTGTAGGCACCCTACACGTCCTGCTACCTCAGGTCCCTCTCTATGCTGGCGTGTAACCAAACAGGGCGGATCCATGATTTTATAGAATATTGCATATGGTAGCATATGTCATCTTTAGTACTTAGCCGCATGGTGCAGCACTAGTCCGGGAACAGCCAGAACCATAAAATTGAACGCTCTTATTTCTTCTGTAATACCACTAAAGCACTCGAGAAAGATACAAATTAGTGTCAGACGACGGCAGCGCAGTGGTTAGCGCCTTAGGTTACGAACGTTCGGGACCCGGATTCAAATCCCGGCGACCGGAGTCCGATTTTTCTTCAACGTATCTAAATTAGAAGAAAAGCAGCAGTACCCCAGCAGCGACATCTGCACCCGCTGCAGAACCTATCTCGGCCTCTACGCCAGCCGTGGCGCACTATCACCACAAACAACTACTACATTACACCTCACTTCTTTAATGAATACTTTATCGGGTGGCTGTCGTTTATAACTAGAGGACGCTAAAATGAGTCAAATTTCTAAGTCGGTATGACAGACGCACTAGCCACGAATAAGCAAAAGCTACTTTATTTATTCTTATCTTGCCTATGTTTCTGTCTACTCTTTGTCTATCTGACTTACCTTCGTGACTATGTTCTCTTTTCACCCGACAGGTGACACCACTTAATCTTTCCTTATCTTATTAATTTTTCTCGTATTATTTTACCGATCTGCCGTTCCTGTTTATCGCTTTAACGTTGATCGAAATCGGGTAACGTTGTTATAAGCTACAAATGATTAAAATGTTGAAAATGGCAATTTTTTTTGACATTCGGCCTATAAATGTAAGAAAGCTATATCTTTCGATCCTTGTCGTTTGTTTCCACGAATTTCGATCAAATTTGCAACATTTACCTATATAACTGACAGAAATCTTCAAAATATGGTGTTTAAATTTTTATTGTAAACCCACATAAAAATAGTTGTAAAAATATACCCTTTCTTTTTTTTTTGCAATTCCCACCAATTGTACTTTTTTCAATAAATTTTTAATTAACTAATCCTTCTAACTTCTCAATAGAGCTCAAGTCGTTTGGACAAATTTTCAAAAAGTTATTACAAAGTTACTCTGTGTCCGAATATACATATATTAACGTCGCACAGTGCATTTTACTTGTATTTTTTCTGGGAGAAACTTCTATTGCGTAAGTTGATTATGATTGCTTAGATGATTGTACGCTTTTTATTATGCTGATCAAGTTCAAAGCATTCAAACAAATTTAAAAACGCTGATTTTTCGCAACGTGTCCATATAAACAGTGGTAATCATGTGGATACTCGACTCTGTAGTTTTATTTTCTGCAACTACACAGATGGTGTATCGGAATATTCAGTTTCCCAATACACAGATCCACAGTGGAAGGAAAACGAGGTACGCTCTTGCGCATTTTATCGGGTAGCTGATAACGTGTTGATCCACGTGACTACAATTTTCATTAAATGACCGATATTAATTTAGCCGGGAATTTTTAAATGATATTTAATTTCCTTCTTGTTTTAACGTATAAAGCACTTTAATTGTACCTTACTGTTATGAAATCACATAGTTGTAAGAGTACATTAAATTTTAATACAAATTGATACAAGAGTACATTAAAATGATTAATATGTTAGAAACGAAAATTTCTTTCACTTGTTGGACGAAAAAGGGGTTTCATTAGAATATTTGTTTAGTTGATAGTGGATTGTATGGGTTTGGATGCTTAGCTTTTGTCCTGGAAACGACAGCTATGCTGGATGTCCGAGTGCAACAAATTCTCGACTTTGGTAACGTTAAACAACACGTTATCGCTGTGAATGTACAATTTATAACGACGATTGGCAACGATTAATCTACAATACTTTATACATCACGATTATACGTTGAATGTTTAAATAAAGTTGGTCTCTTCCTCCTCGACTGTTTCCGAATTACTGTTACGCGGAGCAATCTGTTGTCTTACTCATCACCATCCCAATCGATATTATAGAAATCGATTCCAGATCGATATCAAGGATAAGTGAGGTGGCCGTCCGGTTCTGTCGATATTGTGGGCACTATAGTATTATACTAGTTACAGGGCTAAAGGTATCCCTGTGAGTGGGAAAATATAGGATGAGCGGTATAGGTTTTAGAAAGTGTATAGAATGAATACAGGAACAGCGTTTGAGCTACAGGAATATATTTATACAGGGTGGTTGGTAACTGGTGGTACAAGCGGACAGGGGGTGGTTCTATGCGAAAAAAGAAGTCGAAAATATATAATATAAATTTTTCGTTTGAGGCTTTGTTTTCGAGAAAATCGACTTTGAATTTCCGCTTGACTTTTATTTATGGAGCCATATTAAATCAATTGTCTATTCTGAAGAAATCGCAAGTTGCGAGCAATTGAAAGAAAATATTATTGTAGCCTTTCATACTTTAAAACAATCGAATACGTTAGAAAGTGTTCATAGATATTTAATTAGAAGAGCAGAAATATGTGTTCGGCTGAATGGGCAACATTTTCAGCAATTTTTGTAATAATAAACTTTATGATTACTCCATATTATTTCATTATGTATTCCTAATTTTCCGTTACGGCAAAAACAAACTTAAACTGCGATAATATCCATCGAGACAACGATCTACAGTGAGATCCGTTATAACGAGACGTGATAAAGTGCACGCGTACCGAGCGGAAATTCAAAGTCAATTTTCTCTAAAACAAAGCCTCAAACGAAAAATTTTTATTCTATCTTTTCGACTTCTTTTTTCGCGTAGAATCACCCCCTTTCCGCTTGTACCACCAGTTACCAACCACCCTGTATATGTCGGGTTAACGTTCGATTCGTGGGCGTGTAATGAATCTTCATTCGGACTAGCCATCGTTGTTGTACAATAGAGATTATATTTACGGATATAAATATTGATTATTACAAAGTTTGAGGCCATAGATGGTGTAATATGGTATTTTCATGTAGCTTTTTGGTGTGAAAAGTGTTTCTGAAACAAGTAATATCGGTTTGGCAACTAAGTGATTGCGTATTTTAACTAAGAAGGAAAGTTCAAAATTTTTACTTAAAAATGTAACTTTATTCAATTAGGTATTGTCCGTTTTTGTCGATGACCTTTTCCCATCTTTCAGGTAGTGCCATAATTCCATGTTCATCAAACTTCTGATTTTTGCCAGAAAAAAACTGAATTAAATGTGATTTTCATAATCAGCGTCATTAAAAATATTACCATTTAAGGAGTTCTGCATGGAACGAAATAAATGGTATTCTGAAGGTGCAAGGTGAGGGTTATATGGTGGATGTGACAACACATCTCAATCTAGTTTCAATAATTTTTGGCGAGTGACCAAAGATGTGCGGGGCTTTGCATTATCATGCTGGAAAACAACATCCTCACGAATTGCCAATTTTGGCCGCTTCTCTTGAACTGCATCGCTCAGTTTGGCGAGTTGTTGAACGTACGTGTTTGAATTAATCGTTTGGTTTCTTGGTAAAAGTTCAAAGTACAGAATTCCTTATAATCCCATCAAACTGACAGCATTATCTTTTTCTCGTGAATCTTAGCCTTTGGTGTCGTCTGGGCTGGTTCATCTTGCATCATACGCAATCTTTTCCCATTAACGTTGTTATAAACTATCCACTTTTCGTCTCCAGTAATCAGTTGTTTCAGAAATGGACCAATTTCGTTGCGTTTCAGAAGCGAATCGCAGATGCTAATACGTTGCATCAAATGAATTTCCTTAAGCTCATGAGGAACCCATAAATCGAGTTTCTTGACATAGCCAAGTTGTTTTAATTTTTTTTTAATGCATGTATTCGAGACATTGAGCTTTTCTGCAGTCTCTCGCGTTGTGCTATGAAGATTTGAATCAATACTGGCCTTGATATGGGTCTCATCAACTTCAACTGGACGGCCAGATCCTTGAGCATTTTTCAGTGAAAAATCACCAGGACGAAATTTGGCAAACCAATTTTGACACTACCCTTCTTTCAAGGCTTCATTCCCATATACGGCACGTAACTTCTTGTGTGCTTGCGATGCGTTCTTGCCTTTTTGGAAATAATACAATAAAATATGTCTGAAATGCGCGTCTTGTTCTTCCATTTTTAAATTGGGATAAAAACGAAAATAAATAATTAATCGATACAATTTTTTAACTAAATTAAAGACGGAAGTCCAAACAACAAGCAAACAATATAGGTTAGGTGCTTTGAACACGTTGATAAAACGAAAGAATGTGCTAAGACCGCCTACTGGCAAAATCCGCAACCACTTAGTTGCCAACCCAATATGTTAATATTATTGTTATACAGAAATGTTTTAATTTCGAGGGCCCGTTGTTATAGACCATTGGAGTTCCAAGCTGCTATTTTCAGTGTGTCCATTTTTATTTTTTACTTAACATGTTTGTAAGTAGTTGTAGCATGACTGTAATTTATTGTGTTTGTTGTCTGAGTACTACATTTTGCTCACTTATCATTTTTGTTAGCATGAGGTGCTGTTAGTATCCGAGATAGTTGTAGCGATGAGTGTAGTTGTCGGTAAGCTGGTTGGGCCTTGTCCAGAGGGAGTTGTCGGCTGAGGGCTGTAGATGTCGCTGCTGATTTTTCCTTTCTTGTCCGTGGAAATAAAATCGGACTACGGGCGCCGGGAATCGAACCCGGGTCCCGAACGTTCGAAACCTAAGACGCTAACAACTGCGCCACGTGTCCGCTCAATGGTTAGAGCCGAGTGGCGGTATTTGACTTGTCGAGTGCCGCTACATACTCCCTTACCAGTGATAACGATATACTCTTAGTGAGGTAAGGCGTCAGCCGATTGTTGTCGAGCCTGTGATGTTTGCGCGAAGTCTTCGATGTGGCCGTGGATACTGTCTACTACCGTGGATACTGGTGGTGATGCCCATGAACTTTTTTGCGATGGCTACATCACTCCTGGCTTGGTCATCGTTTCGTATCCAGTCACCTGCATGCGTGAGTCGGGGGTGAGGCGTCGTATCCAGTCACCTGCATGCGTGAGTCGGCGGTGAGGCGTCGAGTTTCGCTGAAGGAAGGGCCGTTCGTGTTCGTCGTAGCGGCAGGTCCAGATTGCCACAGTCTTAGATTGACGATGATGGAAGGCTCGTAGCGCTATCACGGTCGCACCTCTTGTCGTTGTTAATCACGTCGGGGTCACCAGTTTGAGGTGCGTAATATGTGTGTTATGATGATGTCTCCGTTGTATCCGTTGACAGTGATAGCGGTGGTGGTCGATTGTGGTAGTCGTAACGCTGGTTGGGCCTGGTCCAGAGGGTAGTTGTCGGCTGAGGGCTGTAGATGTCGCTGCTGTTTTTTCTTCTATTTTCTTGTGCGTGGAAATAAAATCGGACTACGGGCGCCGGGAATCGAACCCGGGTCCCGAACGTTCGAAACCTAAGACGCTAACAACTGCGCCACGTGTCCGCTCTATGGTTAGAGTCGGGTGGCGGTATTTGACTTGTCGAGTGCCGCTACAAGCATTTGAGTGTTTTAGATGGATTGCTTGAGCAGTTCCTTGATTTCTGTAGCGTTGTTATTTTTGTTATTCTGGTTTTGGTTATTTAATGGTGGTGTTTGTTTAGTGACTTGTGCATAACTTCGGCTACCAAAGGTGTTGATGTTTCTATGAATAGTGTTTGGTACGTTCTGTACATTTGGTGTTGGCTCTGGTTCTGGCTCACTCTAAGTGGCTACACTTATTTATACTAAAAACTATCATGGAATAATTGTCACGTGACAGTTTATTCCATGAATACGCGGAGTTTCGATACGTAATTATTTCTGCGGACGATGTAATCTTCATTTTTACTGGTGTCCAAAAATGTTGGGATTTCTTTTTTTCGCTGATGTGGTTTTCGTGGAAATGTTTCTGTTTTCCCTTTTTGAAATCCTTGTAACTGTAAATTCTGCTAATGATGAGTACCTTCTTTGACCTGAGATTATCTTTTGCTGATGCCGATGCTTGTTTGGTGCAAGTTGCTTGTCTCTGCTGATGCTATGTGAGAAGGTGATAGTCCCTCAACTTTCGTTGTATGCTTATTGTACTGTGTAATGTGGTGGGGAGAGTGCGTGCAAGGCGGTAGGTATCAGCGGACGTCTCATTGTTCCTTGTTTCAAGAATTGCATATGAGATACTCTAAGAAATGTCTGTTATTATAATTCAATCAGAAGCGAATGTCGTTAATATATTGGATTTGGGTCTAGACTATTTATTTTAATGCAGTCAGCGCGAGAGGGTCTGCAACGCTACAGTGAAGTAATAACAAATTAATTATAAAAATGGTAGGTGAATGAATAATTGATATTATTTTACGACAAAATAATTGACATTATTTTACGCAAGCGTCGTTGTCCGTCGCGAGATGACAAAAACTAACAAAGCCAATCTCAATACGTTGATCATATTCACTTTTAATCGAATTACGAGCATATATTTCTGACAGTCTCGCATATGCAGTTGTGGACAGAGCTTTACCCAAGCTCGTCCGATTCTCGTTTATACATTCTGTAAACAAAAGATAAGAGTTAGCTTTCGGTTAGGTCATTATAAAATTCAGTGCTTTTTGCAAATAGTTCGATAACTATCGAAGGTTGTTGAAAATCACGTTCCTGACAACATGTTCAAAAATCATCAAAATCGTAGAGGACGGATCTATAGTTTCAGCAAACTAAAGTTTTTTTCTGGTGTATTGATACAATTTTTCAGTCAAATTCAGTCAAGTTATAGTTGATAGTTCTTGTTCCAAATTTGGTCTCTGTGATGAGGAGAAAAAGAAAAATTTGACCTTTTGATCTTGAAATTCAAGGTCAAAGTCTTTTTTTTGGCAACCTTTTTACATTAATCCCAACCAAACACAGGATGTAGAATCACGTTATGCTAGGCCAGACTTACTTTCTTTTACCCTGTACTTCTTACCATTCAGTGGTAAATCTTTTACATTATGTTAGGCTATAGGTTGCGCAAGAACTTTTTATTCTTCATCAGAATTGTAAAATAAAAAACTAACGTGATTTAACATCTCAGTCCACAAAAAGTGTAAAAACATTCATGACGAGACCCTATTAAATAGTTTACATATTACATTTCCTCTTTGATGTTTCCAAGAAAATAAGTCTGCACTGACGCACGCAGATTTCCAACGCGAGTATTATTTATTAATTATTACAAGTAATTCACAACATGATACGTGCATTGCAGCATTGCACAATGTGTTTTTTTATTTATGATTTCCTAATTTCCCCGATATTCTAAATAATCATTTATTAAAACATAAAAAATGTACGTAATGTTACTAACTAATAACTTTGGAGACCTGAATATTAATTATGGCATTTATAGCACGACTGGAATATCAGTCAAAAATAAAACGCGCTAGGACTTGAAAAACCCATATTCTTCGTACATGTCTGAGATTCTCCCTCTAGGATGAAATATCTTAGCTGCCGCACATTTGGTACGCGTTTGTATTAACAGACAATTCCGAAATGGACAGAATACCGACTTCACATTATAATATACACGGCAATTTGGACGTTGAAATTACCGCTATTACATATTCCATGTTAGTTTTATCCGAAAACGGAAAAGTGAAGCCGAAATTTCTTTAATACATAATTTTTCTGATCATTTTACACATTATATGAGGTTTTAGAACTTTGTAACAACGATTTATTCGCAATTAATCAAAATTCCATTTCCACCACACATTACTATACGGATTACATGTTAAAACTTTCAATTTTGAAAATGAATATCTCCATTTCGATAACGCCAGTCTTTTTAAGAATTGAATTATGGACAGATAATATATTAAATAATGTATCTTCAAAATTTCACAGGAATCGTAGGAAAGTCAAGTAACGCTATAAATATATCACACGATAAATTTTGTATAACTTTCGGAGTGAAATGTTATTAAGATGTTACTAGAATTTCTTATATAAATGTAGTTATTAGAATTGATTCTTCTATCATGACAAATTGAAGTATTATTGTACCGCACAGACACTGATACACACTATATTGGTAAATAATATACAACCATATAGAATAATAAATGAGACAATTTGGCAAATGAGAAATATTGACAAGTAGTTGCTTAAACTGTAACATTGTTTCCTGCGTAAAAAGAACCGTTCTAGTTCGTGGCCTACCGTCACCAGTGCTTCGTCAAATTTTGCATTTGATTTTCTACCAATTATCTCGAAACGAATACATTAATATACAAATTATTTCCAAATAATTTTCGAATTCTAGTATTTTCAACAACACAATCAACTTTATACGTATCAATTGGAAGGATTTCAAACTTTATATTTCATAAAGAATTATCAATCGCAATGGATATTGTTTCGAAAAGCGCCAGTGGCCGATTAACATGAAATATGCGGGAAGGACGGACAAATGTAAAATTTCTGCTTCGAGTGTTTATCAATTTCCGAAATATCAATAAAAAAACGTACAGTATTATACGTTAAATTCTGTGCATATTAATAAAATAAATATGAAGTGATGTTGGTGTAGGATGTGTAGGGTGCCAAAGAAATAGTCTGCAGTGTTTAACAGTATATTCACTATTCAGTATACAACTCTCGATTCCAACTGACTATTCTTACTTCTGGGTTACAAGTCAACCGTTTTCTTGATCCGATTCGTCTCTTTTTGTCGCCCCTCAATATCCCCACTGCGTACGCATTCGTTAGGCATCTGCGCCTTCTTCCAAATATTCGGCGGAAAGACCGTAGGGATATCGATGGCTCATTACGCCTGTCGGCTCCTTACGCTTCGATGATATACTTGTACCGACGAAACCATTGGAAAGTTTTGTTGTCGAGTGCCGTTACAAGTACTAAAAATAATATAACGTTATTAATCAACCATTAATCTTCGCCGTAGTACTCGTTGTCGGGGAGTAACCGATAATGGAATAGCCGTACCGAATATCAGTGATCATAGTCTATCTTACGTAAAATTAATTATTGTTACTTCAGTCCTCTATTTCCGTACTCCACGGGTTCGGATTGGACTCTTCTTCTAACTCAGTTGTAACTGACATTTTTTGTAGCTCCGTATATGTAGTTGTGGACAGGGCTTAAAGCTCGTCTAATCCTCGCTCATATGCAGTGTTTGGCTTAATAATTCACAACTCAATTTACAACTTACAACTTACAACTTACAACGACTCGACAACTCATGAATAACGATTGACCCGCAACTACTCGCAGCTTCCTACTCTCCTGCAATACCCTCGCTACTGTAACTCCCCCGCAATTCCTCTGACGGCTACCTTTTATACCACAGTTTTGCTATTTCTAGCGTGCACATGTGTTCCACAGATGTGGATGACCCATGGTCAAGTACACCTTTTTTAATTACCCAATGTCGTAAAGGGCCATGGGCATATGGTGCAGCGGGATTTCCCATCTTTCCCGACCCGTCAGCACTATTATTGTGCATTACCTGTAGTTCATCAGGATTTTCCCCAGGGTTTTCCCCGATACTGCATATCCTTGTGCGCGAGAAAACCTCAGACGAACAAAAATAAGTCAAGTTGATCATCGGAATGCACATCGAACCTGAAGTGCAACGATACATGGGTAGCAGCTTACAAATTGTAGAAAAGAAGACTATAGCATTCAGAGATGTAAATTACATCCTGCGTGACGTTTTCTAAGAAAAACATCGATTATAGATTAAACCTGTTTACGGCATGTCGGAAACCGCTCTATGGAATTTCCGAATAGAGAGGATTAATGTTTGTTCTAATCACTTGCCTCCATAATTACTTAATCAGTAAAAGCACATATTAGGAATATTTATACAAAGTTCACACGCGCACCGCGATTGTTTAGGCTGCTCACAGTGTAGCGGCACTCGACAAGTCAAATACCGCCACCCGACTCTAACCATAGAGCGGACACGTGGCGCAGTTGTTAGCGTCTTAGGTTTCGAACGTTCGGGACCCGGGTTCGATTCCCGGCGCCCGTAGTCCGATTTTATTTCCACGCACAAGAAAATAGAAGAAAAAACAGCAGCGACATCTACAGCCCTCAGCCGAAAACTACCCTCTGGACCAGGCCCAACCAGCGTTACGACTACCACAATCGACCACCACCGCTATCACTGTCAACGGATACAACGGAGACATCATCATAACACACATATTACGCACCTCAAACTGGTGACCCCGACGTGATTAACAACGACAAGAGGTGCGACCGTGATAGCGCTACGAGCCTTCCATCATCGTCAATCTAAGACTGTGGCAATCTGGACCTGCCGCTACGACGAACACGAACGGCCCTTCCTTCAGCGAAACTCGACGCCTCACCGCCGACTCACGCATGCAGGTGACTGGATACGACGCCTCACCCCCGACTCACGCATGCAGGTGACTGGATACGAAACGATGACCAAGCCAGGAGTGATGTAGCCATCGCAAAAAAGTTCATGGGCATCACCACCAGTATCCACGGTAGTAGACAGTATCCACGGCCACATCGAAGACTTCGCGCAAACATCACAGGCTCGACAACAATCGGCTGACGCCTTACCTCACTAAGAGTATATCGTTATCACTGGTAAGGGAGTATGTAGCGGCACTCGACAAGTCAAATACCGCCACCTGACTCTAACCATAGAGCGGACACGTGGCGCAGTTGTTAGCGTCTTAGGTTTCGAACGTTCGGGACCCGGGTTCGATTCCCGGCGCCCGTAGTCCGATTTTATTTTCACGCACAAGAAAATAGAAGAAAAAACAGCAGCGACATCTACAGCCCTCAGCCGACAACTACCCTCTGGACCAGGCCCAACCAGCGCAGCTTACCGACAATCACAACCACCGCTATCACGGACAACACATACCAGCGCACCTCAACAGAAAAGTTGTGACGAAAATAGCATTCGTTTTATATTGCTGTAAATATTCAATATAACCTCTGTCTTTTTACAAACAAACTATGGTATGAGAACGATAGACACAACACGTATTTTACGCACTACACACACTACACACCCAAATCACTCGCGTTGGAACTAAATAAAACATTCTTCTAAGTAACAAACAATTCAATAAATAAAATAAGGAGATCGAGGAACTAAAAATGAGAAAGACTAAAAAAATCTACAGCGGAATAACTTAAACTTATACTACAACTACGATTAACTTCAACTTTATGTTCATACAGTTCTCATAACGTTTCCACTTGGATGTCGAAATCTCTTACCAAATTTTCATAGTCGCTAAGTCACGTTACGTAACAAAGTAAATAATAGTGGAGAGTTCATTCACAAAGTGCAATTTATGATATTCTTCGCCAACGCATTCACTTTTTTTGCATGACTTTCTTGAAATTACCCAGAAACAGTCACGATATCCGAGGTGTTTCTTTTAAAAGCATGGTTGAGTATGCCTATTGAGAAAACGCATAGACTGCTCTCCATATGTGTTTAAAAGTAGATAAAACTGCCTTGCAAGGATAGTATCATTTCGCCAACAAAAACGAAATGCTGGAAAAGCTATTGAATACGACAAATATAATTTTTCATTTAGCTGCACATTAATTTGTATTATTACGCGTTGCTCCATAAAACACTTTAATTAATTCTTCGAGTATAAGTGTCAATAATTTTTTGTATTTTTTTCGTATTTCTTCATTGCTTATTTCATATTCATGAGTGTGCATATTGTAATATGCAATGACCAGTAGTTTGTATGAAAATCGTTTGTGGTCTATCCAAAACAACGCACAGCTACATTTAGTAGCACCTTAAGAATACTTAATGCACATGTAGTTTATCTGTGGACATTGCTATTTTCATTACGATTATGGCGGCACTCGACCACGGAAATTTCCAATGGCTTCGCGATACAAAGCGCCATACCTTCAAAGCGTAAGGCCGGCAGGCCTAATGTACCATCGATATCCCTACGATTCTTTCGCTGACTATTCAAAAGAATACATACGCGGCAACCATCGCGGATATCACGACCGGCACCCTTCAAATCCGATGGGCTGATGATGGAGATAAAGATGTGGTGGCACTTGGCGACAATGTATATCGCCGAAGTGCCTAATGAGTCATCGATGTCCCAACAGTCCTTCCACCGAATGTTCTAGAAGAAGGGGTGCGTGGCAACGGTCACGTACGCCTACAAACGCGTGGGTAGTGGGGATATTGAGGGGTGACAAAGAAAAAAAGAAACAGATCCCACCACCAAAGAAAAAATGTAAGAGCTTCAGTCTTGGAAAGTCACAACTGGAGCTCAGAACCAAATCGTAATCAGTGTAAACCAAGTGTTCAAAAAAATAAATTGTCTTTTTTATTTTTTTACATATTATTTTTCTCTTCGTCTGAGTTTCCCCTTTTTTATTTTACGTGACACAGACTTCTAATAAACGCGCGCGTAGTGGGGATATCGAGGGGTAACAAAGAAAAGAATCTGTTTGATTTCGAACCAAAAGATTCATTCTGCCCCGAGCTGCGAAGTATGAAAGGTTAAGCGTCATAGCGAAGCAAACACAATTAGAGAAATGGGTTATTGACTCTTGATAGTTCAGTGTTAATTGTTATTCGTTGTTAATCGTTGTTAATCATTAATCGTGGTTAATCGTTATTTGTTGTTAATAGTTGAGAGTTTAATAAACGTTATTGTTGAAAATCAAGAGTATTTCTTGTAGGTTCGTGTTCGATTTCCCCACGGTGTATAAACGGTATCACAGGGATTTGTACCGTTTTTATGCAGTATATCAAATAAGGCGGAACTTGTATGCCAGTTGTCTACAAAAAGAGCGTGACATTTACCGAAATGGAGTTCCAGAAAGGACATACAACACTTTCCGATTTACCAATATCTTTATGTTGGGGTTCTATCTTAAATCCAGGCCCTATATAAATAATAAAATCCTGAATATAACCCGTCTTACGGTCACAAAGAAAGAATGATTTTATATCAAATCTAATTCTTTTCGATGGAATAAATTTTTGAATGCCAGACTGTCTACGTACAAGAGTAGACGTTCATCTATACATAGATTGCGATAAGGGTAAAATGTACTTGCAGATGTTCCTTGTGATTTGTCAACTATCTTTCGGACTTTCCGCAGACGATTGGATTATTGCACATTACTCCAAACACGATATCTTAATTGATGCTTAATTAATACTTAATCTTTTTGTAGTTTCGTTTGACGTCTTCATTTTTATTTTATGTGTATGCTTGTAAGTATTGTAATATACTGTGATGTATATGTGACTAGGGTCACATTGTTCTTGCGGAGCGTTAACATGATGAGATTAAAGAAAGGAAAAAATAAGGCTAATGGAGGGGGACTAGTTTAATCTATAATGGATGATGTTTCTTAAAAAACGTTGCGTAAGATGGTTTACGTCGTCATAGTTTTCTCCTTTACGGCTTGCACGAGGTAAGCTGTTGCAAATCTATCGTTCGTGTAAAAAAAGCGCAGTTTTTATATTCTCCATTTTCATCTTATTTTAACTTCAACAATGTGCAATATGTTCATATAGTTATGATTTTGTATATTATATTGCATTACGTTCTACGTTATTTAGTTTTTTAATTTGTTTTCTGCTTGATCTTTACAATACCAAGCCTTTTGTTTCAGAAGTTGCTGTTTTATAGAATTTGATACGTTAAATATTGTACACGCATCTATTTAGTATACGAGTGAAGAAAATTATTATAATTAAGTAATAACTAATAATAATTTGTAAAAACATTGAAAATGAAATCTTTTTAACACTTGAATGTCTATGAAAGGATGTTCACGTTGTAATCGGTAGGGATATTCTGTCGCATGTAAATAATTAACAACTATATTTATAAAGAAAGTGATAAATAAAATAGGGGAAATATATGTTATCACAATGTAGGATATTTTACTTGAACTTAGTAATATAATTGCGTAATACATAATCTCCTCACTACCATTTCATACTTTCTTTTATACAGAATCAATATTACATATGTATATTTTAGTTCATTTATTGTATCATATGTATCGTTTGTTTCAATTTAATTTACTACAAACAAAGGATCTTTACTAATTAAATTATAAAATGACTAACATATCTTACATGATTAATATAGTCACCGCGGAACGTATTTCTTCCTTTCATAAGCCCGAAAAGTCGAAGTAAGTTTTAACAATAACTTGTGGTAAACGATACTAAACTCAATAATTGCCAAAAACAACCAGTGTTTCATGCAACTATGACACGAAGGCGAATGTTCCGATTACCTCTACTGACTGGTTGTAAATTATTGAAAAATCACAATAATGAACCATTTTACTGTGTAAAGTACAAAATAAAAATTTCAGAATTCAAAACTTCATTTAAACTATTGTAGTAATTAATAACCCGATGATAGTTTTGATCTATATGACATTGGTAATGATGAATGACAGCTAATGGAAGATATAATTGAATACAGAATAACAAGAAATCGTCTGTTACCTGATAATGTTTTCCTGGCTCGACTTCTACTGTACTGTAACGATATTCGATGTGTCGCTCCTCCAGATACTCGTACTTTTAAAAACTTCACCCTACTACTGAAACTGGATAATGTTACGCATTACTAATTCGAATAATATATTCATTTCCAAAACCTTTCGTGTTTATGAAAGTATAAATAACACACCGGGGTGACTACATTAAACATGCGAGATATTTTAGTCATTTTACGTTTAAGATAGTTTGTTTTTTGTAAAATAAACTGAAACGTACGCAAATGAGCTAAGGTATATATAATTAATATTAACTACATATAAAAGAAACCATGATATGGTAATGGGGAGATTACGTATTTTATATATTATACTTTATATACTTAATAATATTATCAAGGTTATCAAGCTATGTATTAGCTCTCGCTCGTTGTTCGTTATATAATTGTTAACAAAATATTTTTCTCGACACAGAATACATCTTGAAGGGACCACCACGTGATATTTACGTGTTGAATATTAAGAATGTTGCATTTATCGTTGTATCCTGACTTCTTCTGTCGAGATTCTTCTTCATATATTATCGAATATTACTACCCACAGTTAGTTTATCGTGCTATCAAGTAGTAATTTACATAATTTCTAGACGAACAGTTTCACGAAATTTCGCAATACATTAGCACGAATTCGTTAACGCACTACTTTTATTATTACGAATGTCGAAAAACAAACGAGTAAGGAAAGCCATATTTTAACGGTTTCTATACTTTTTCAAATCGTCGTATGGAATGTTCCGTACCTCATACGTCTTATTTTGCAGATTTTTCCATAGTCTACATTTGTCAATCTAAACATTTTTCATCATCATAAAATCATTAATTCAAAATCAGTATATTTCTTTTTATATGCAAAAAAAAAAATGCTTTTCGTACCTCCGTGTCTCTGTTTAGCAATGACATCCAACTTCTGTCGAGTTTCAAGGACATACATTTCGATGATAATGACCTTCCGGAGCATCTCGTGTAGGAAGATGTGAAGTTCGAACGCCAGGAGCGGCCGCCTGACCTTCTCCACTTTCGCTTGTGGAAAGAGAAATCGTACGTAACGACCATCAACCGTTTGTGCTAAACTACTATGGGTTGGATACTAATTTTCATTATTCGGAGAAAAACTAGGGATACAACGTGTTATAATCACTTAAAATCATAGAAGATCTCAAACTGCGAGAATGTCTACAATTTTTACGGTTATACATGTTCCACTTCATAAATCTTACGGACGTTTTTATCTTTCTTCTTTAACCTTTTCGCTTCGGCAGTCCAGTCCGCCGAAGTACTGTTACTGAACGGAAACGTGCGCCAAAAATGCGCACAGTCTAAATAACAACGTCCTAAGTCTTAAATAACAATAATTCTTGTAACAATCGTATATGAAATATTGTTTCACTGTCAATGGATTTAACAGATTTTTTAGCACGAAACAGTATACGATCTTTTGGATGTTTGAAATATATTGCGTAAAACGTTTTGATGTTGTTTCAACAATAAGTAACTTTTAAGAAGTGATTAATCCAATATATCAATAGAATCAACAGAAAATGTTCTGCCGATAACGAAAAAATATTGTAGTATCGGGGAAAGTTAGGTCTAAATTTTTTCTGATACTATTTATAATTTATAATTTATTTACAATAAATAAACTAAACAGATTTTAATTAGACAGAAAACGATGGTTGTTTAACTTGAGCTAAACGCAACAGTTTTATTTTACTTCAACCACTCTCACAACTCGTCAACGCTAACAACTCAATCTCTTAACAACGCTAGCAAATCATGCAACTCCACAACGCTAATAACTCAATTTCTAATTAATTAAGCATCTAATTGATTAAGTATTAATTAAGCATCAATTAAGATATCGTTTTATGGAGTATTGTACAATAATACAAATTAATGTATAGCCACATGAAAGATTGTATTTACTGCGTTGCATAGCTATTTTACCCTCTTTTAGCCCCCTATTTGTCGTTGACATAACGGAATTATTTGATTCATGCAAAACGAAAACATAATTGTTGAATTGGGTCTTTCTTTGTGAGTATTATTCGTAGACTTCTCTAAAAAGTAATATACAAAAAGGTCTCAACTATAACCAATTTCCCATATTATTTAACACATTTTTCCATTTACTATTTGTTGGGAATGCTAATCTATGGCAAATATTAGGATTGAAAGTGTGAAGATCCAGAAACACGCATACAATCAAGAAAAAAACGACTGAAAATGGGATCAATAAAGGATTGAATAAGATGAATACTCTCGAGCAATTCTACGCCGATCGTGAGATTTTTGTGACTGGAGCAATCGGTTTCGTTGGAATGGGTCTCCTAGAAAAACTGGTCCGCATGTGTCCGCGCATCACTGCCATTTTTATGCTACTTCGTCCAAAAACTAACGAAACGATAGAACAACGATTTAGGAAGATCATAGATGATCCCGTTCATAAATATAATTCTTGTTTCTTTCAATGCTTCAACCTGTCAGGAGCCAAATTGATTAAATTTCTTTTCTGGAATTGAGCTGGTAATTTTTCGTCTTCAGATTTACGACGACATCAGAGCAAAACACCCCTCAGCTTTCAGCAGAGTTTACCCCGTGAAAGGTGACGTGAGTCTGCCAGATTTAGGTCTTTCGCGAGAAGATAGAAATCTCTTGTTAGAGAAAGTAAACATAGTGTTTCACGCCGCGGTCACTGTGAGATTCAACGAGCCGTTGCACGTGGCTGCTAATGTGAATACGAAGGGTACTGTTCGTGTCATCGAGCTTTGGAACGAACTAAAGCATCCGATTAGCTTCGTCCACGTCAGCACAGCTTTTAGTAATGCGAATCTATATGAGATAGGAGAAAAAGTTTATACGTAAGGATAAGTTATACGCAGATGTTGTTCCGACGTTTGAGAATATTATATTTATAATTGTAGCGTGAAGAATATGTTCACTTATTATTAATTTTGCAGCACGAGTTTGAAACCTTCGGAGGTGATCGATATGTGTAACAATTTCGACGAAACGTCGATCAACCAAATAGAAAAAAGGATTTTAAAAACTTATCCAAACACATACACATTCAGTAAGAATTTAGCAGAGCAGATTGTAGCAAGCAAATGCAAAGATCTGCCAGTTGCGATAGTACGGCCAAGCATAGTTGGTGTCTCTTTGGAAGAACCATGTCCTGGTTGGACAGCATATTGATTGTCGGTCTATGGAATTTTCATGTAAAGAGGAGATAATGATGCTTTTACAATGAATACCTCAGATATCGTGACTATTCCTGGCTAATTTCGAGGAAATTATACAAAAAAAAAAAAAAAAAATGAAAGCCTTGGCGAAGAATACCGTGAATTGTTTTTCTGAACGTACTCTCCATTACTACTCTGTTACGTAACATGTCTTCACGATTGTAGAAATTTGCTAAAATGGTAAAATAGTTCTGGAAGTACAGAATCATTTCGTCAGTCAAAGAGAAACGTTAGGAGAGTTGTATAAACATAGAGATGGAAATAATTGTAGATTCAGTATAGGTTTGAGTTATTCTACCAGAGAACTTTTATTTTGAGCTTCATTATTTTTAGTTCATTGAACTTTCTTATTTTCTCTATTTTTGTATTCCTTATTATGTTTTAAATCATCTTTATTTGATTACAACGCGAGTAATTTGGGTGTGTAGTGTCTTACGTATCGTGAAAAGGTCCGCGCGACCTCCTTCAATGTCTGACCGTCAAGGCCCAACCACCGTTAGAGAAACCCTCAATAAACCTAAGGCCCCACCATAAACCGAATCTTATTAGCTTGCAGGAACCTTTAATCCTGCAAGTATTTTCAGTTTATAGCTCGTACATAAAACAGTCCTTAGATCTATTGTACATTCTTCCAAATTAGGGAGAAAACAGGTAGTTACCTAATGGGAAAAACCAAATAGCTGCCTAACGGAAAAGCTGATTTTTCCCGTGAACAATGTCGCCACGTTGGTAGGAGGCTTCTTCCTCCTATCTCGATTCTCAACATTGGGCATAACCAATCGGCATCGCGTATCATTGCCCTCACTTTGCTAGCTAAATATGTGAGCTACGAATCCGCGTTTTTCGTTCAAAGGGCACACCCATACCGAGCTTTCCTCCGTAATCACATCAGAACGAACTTCACTGTTCTCACAACCTTCTTACTGTCCCTACAAGTGTTCTCACGGTTCCCACCAGTGTTCTCACGGTTCTTCCTACTGTTCCTACAAGTGTTCTCACTGTTCCTACAACTGTTCTTCCTACTGTTCCTACGGCTCTTACAGCTCCGACTGCTCCTAGTTCTACTATTGCTTCTACGCCATCAGGAGGGTCAACTCTACTGGTTCTCATAACCAAAGAACAGCAACATTCAAGGAGTTCCAACACTCACATACAATACTCACATACTCCCGTTGACGTGTTTCCTCGCGATTGCGTCAATACTTTAGTCTAGACTATTTATTATAGCTGTACTTTAATAATAAAACTTAGAGGTAATTGTTATGCCTCAATCCGATTATGTTTGCCCGAGATTTGTGACGGTGGGCTTGGGCTCGAGGTGACACAACTGATCGCTGAACGTAGGTCACGGTCATCGCCACGGTCACGGGATGAACGTTTTTACCTAACAGAGAAGCGCCAGTATTGTGGGACACACGTTGTATTAAAAATCAAACCCGGGGCAGGAGCATGTCAGCTCTACGTGGGTCTGCCTAGCAATGGCGGCTGGAATTTTGTTGGTATCTCCGGCCAATATGCAACGAACAAACGCGATCGTAAGAAGAGGAAAATTTCCACCAGTCTTTTATTCTTACGATCACCTTGGAGAGTTTTCACATCGTCTTTACGTGCAGTATTATACCGAGCGTCACAGCAAACGTTACTTTGTGCTTCCAAAATATATTCTACATTTAAAAAAGAGTTAACCCGTTGATCGTGGATTCGTTATTGAACCTAAGAACATTGTCTTTAACATCTCGAGTGTTTAGTCACCACGGTTATTTGTCAAACTTTGTAAAAATCATATTTATGCCAGTAAATATAATCTCTATTGTACAACAACGATGGCTTCGTTACACGCCCCTAAACCTAACGCTAACCCGACATATATATATGTATACGTTTGTATACATATGAATAACATTTACTATGATTAAAACGATTGCCATTTTCGTTACGATTTTTCTGTGATCAGTTTAGACATTCGTGATGCGTGCATGATTTTTCTGTGATCACTGGCGGACACACCAGTGGCGGTGCGTGTGTGAAATTTGTATAAACATTGTTTACATGTGCTTTTATTTATTAATTGTGTATAGAGGCAAAGGATTAGAGGCGATAAACATTAACTCTCTCAACTCAGATATTCCATGAAGCGGTTTTCGATATGCCGGTATAGGATTTAATGAGTAAGCAGGTTTTCTTATAAAACGTCGCGCAGGATGGTTTACGTCTGCGTATGCCATTATCTTATTCTCTATGATTTGTACCAAGTAAGCTATACCCCATGTATCGTTCGATTTGAGATGTATTCTGTCCCGTTGTACATAAGCCAAGATAACTGCACGTTCTTACTTGTACATAGTTCAGACATTTTCTGTACACACTCTGTTCGGGATTTGGAGCGTTCCGTCCGTTTATAACTTGGACAGCACATCTGCCTTATTTGGAAAAGTTCGAATTTCCTACCTCCCAAGTTGTAAACCTTATGATGCGGACTTCATCAAGAGGATTATAAACACCCTAAGTGCCCGAAGGGTCCGCTCTAAAATAAACGTCAGGTATCAATCAGCAACACCAGAGAATATGCATGCGTCCACGAGGTTACACAATTACAAGATTGAAAGGAATAGATCTCCATTCCGTAAAATCTATGATGAGAAGGAAAAGCCGGGGCGCGAAAGTTAGTGTATAAGAACTAGGCGAACCTTATTGAGGTAGACTTAAAATAGTCCTCATCAAAGCGTCATACACTTCGTGTTATACTAAATCGTATTAAATAAACATCTTCATTCTTCTGTATCTTAACTTGCTAGTGACTCTCTTCGTGTACACTAAAAAGTGCAAGTAAATAAACCAAACATACTACAAGTGCAACCTGACTGATCGCCAATTAGTTGAGAATTCGCAACACACTCTGATTACATTCTCTTTCCTAGTCCACTCTTCTCGTTCCCGGTTGGCACGCGGCCTATATTACATTCCGGCTTCCAACACCATTTCAATGTCCCACTCTGTATATTCGCATAGTGCTCTGTATATTCACTGCTCACATAGTGCTCACTTGGATCAATTGCCACATCTACGCTGAAATTTGTTACCTTCTAAAGAACCACGGTCGAATATACAAAGTAATATACGATATAAAGAACATAGTTTGTTTTCCTTCCTCCATGCCGATGGCTTGCTTACGCAAATAAATTAAAAAATGTTTGCAATTTGTTTGACGTTCGTACGGTTGCAGGATACAATATCTCCTTAAATATATGTATTCACTTAATAAACTTGGAATTTAATTCTATTGTAACACAAACTTAATTAGTTCTCTTATTTCTACACGGAATACTACTGCACTTCTACGTCATAAATGTTATACCTTTTCTAACGTTAGCTAGATGATATGTGTATGTGGAGGTTAATGATATAAATATGCGTATTAAATTTTTTCATTACTATCATTTATATACTAATGAAAAAGTAAAAAACTTAACAGAGTCTAGAACAGAATAATTTATCCTGTATTTGTAAGTATAAGTTGCTATAAATAACGACATTTTATAGCATAATTATCATGCTGAATGTAGTAAAGTAACGTACGGAAATCGTTCTCCAGCTGAAAACATTTTTCTTATATTGTTGAACTATAGAAACGAAAATGGAATATACAATAAATAATGGATTATAAAATGAAGAATGACGTATAGTGTTACTTACGCAAACAAATTAGAAAAATTTGCAGCTTTTTAAGATACAATGATATTCTGAAAATATTCGTAAGCAAGGCTGCATTGCCGATTTTACTGATATTTAAATTTGTTGTCATATTCAACATTTTCCTATACATATAACCGCCGCTGGACCTTAGTTTCCGGAATATTTACAAACAATTGCTGCTACCACTACATTGAATCTTGCCTGTATACGCATGCCCATGACAGCTTTGTATCTGAATGATGCGTCTGCTTATCTACTGCTTCTACAAATACATCACGGCGATCTGCGAACAATTTCTATAACGCACAAACATTTCAATATCTATTTCTTTCTTTTACAAAGCTGAAACTATTCATTCATTTCACATGTGTTGGCGGCCGCTATTAAAAAATATACAAGGGAAAAATGAGAACAATCCGACTGTTGTCTAATACTCGCGTATGGCAGTGTTCCGCTACAAATATAAAAAAATGTAAGGAGTGATATTTGAAACCAAAATTAGACGAAAATAAAAAATAAAAACTATGACGTGTTCGGCTTCATTTTTCTATTCAAGAGGCCCGAATTTCTAAAGTCACTAAAACATGTTACATAACAAGATAGTAGTGAAAAGTTCTTCCAGAAGAAAAATTTATAATATTCTTGGCCAACTCATTTACTTCTTCTGTATAATCTTTTCGAAATTGGTCAAGAATAGACATGTTACCTGAGGTGTTTCTTTGGGTATGTTTATTGAAAAAACAAATAGGCTACTCAGCAAATATGTTTGAAAATAGTTAGAACTGCCTTCCAAGGATAGTATCATTTCGGCAACAAAAGCGAAAATTTTAAAAAACCTATTCAATGCGATACATATAATTTTTTATTTAGCTGTACATTAACATTTATTATTACGCGTTACTCTATGAAACAATACCGTAATTAATTCTTCCAGTATAAGTTTAAATAATTTTTTAGCAGTTTTTTTCGTGCTTCCCGATTTCTTATTTCATGTGCATGTGTGTAGATATTGTAATATTTAGTGACCTAATATCTAAATATCTAAAGATCAAATCCGCTACACATTCCTAAAGTAGAACAGATTAATCGTCTCCTTCGATCATGCATATTTGCCAATGTGTTTCTATAAAATATGTTGTTCAATCAATCATCGGCGAATACAAGACCAAACTTACAATTTTAAATAATTTGTCGTGTTCTTGCATTCCAAATATCTATGCAACATGGTAAAATCTTTGCCATTGGATGCTACCTAATTTGCAATTATGCTTTTGGACTATATGAAAAATGCAGTACCACCTTATCAATAAATGCTAGGAATTGAACTCTCGAAAAAACACATGTAATAATACGAAAGATTCAATCCAGAATGCAATTATGTGCCACCATCAATACATGTGCATTAAATTTGCTAATTTTACGTTTACGCCTCAAGTTTTATTAAAATCGGAGTCTGCCCAACCGCGACCTCTTCCTGCTAGTAAAGTTTTCTTTTGTTTCCTTTATGTCTTACAAATATCGTGACACTGAATGGATCAAATTGATGAGTATCTATTTAAATTATTTTTCCATTTTTCTAAGAAAGCCTTCTATAAATGATTTCATGGTGAAATATGCTGAATCGGCACCTTTATTTATATTTTTATTTAATTTATTTATATATTCTCAATAATGCTCATGTTGCGGGGCTGTTCTTAAGTGTTTCCAAACATGTACAAAACCAACGCTAATGTATTCGTAGTATTGTGCTTTGGATTTGCTTACATCAGGATGAAATTGCGCTTCAAATACATCTTATACTACGAAGCACTAATTGCACAAATATATGCCACACATTTTGCCATTAGCTAGATATTAATATTTTCATAACAGGAACTGCTATCGAATCCTTTTCTTTTTTTGAAAATTAGTTTGCAAATCTGTAAGAATATGTATATATTTTTCATTTGCTAAAAATTTCTTACTAAACGATGTTCTATCATAATTCTAATATTTGTTATAGTTAAGTAATGTATGAATATCTTCTGCGCTGATTGTGTGTTGGTGTTTTTTTATCTCAGCAAAAAAGACCGTTCGTTATATGAGATGGAATTTGTAATTAAATTATTTTCACCTTCAGCTTAACCTATAAAATGTTATGTGCAATGAAAATGTCATTGAAATTCAAGCAACCAACGATAAAAAGTCAACTGCGGCCGATATTTCATGTTTAATGACCATTCAAGACTATTTCTTCCTTGGTTTTGAAGATGAAGAGCGTTAATCGATTCATTCATGCATGACATTATGCACTTTCAGTAGTAGGGTGATGTTATTAAAAGTATGAGTATCTAGAGGAGTATCGCATCGAATATCAATGTAGTACTGTAACAGACGTGTCGGCATCCACTATTGTAAAGTCACATTTTTGTTCGGTGTTTGGTAAACAAAACGCAGTGGAAATAGTATCAGGTAACATTCCTTGTTATTCTGTATTCAATTGTGTCTTTCATTAATGTCTTTCATTAGTATCAATATCACTGGTATCAAAAATATCATCGGATCATTAACTACTACAATATTTTAAATGAATTTTTTGAATACTCAAATATTTTGTATTTTACATTTTACTCAGTAAAATGACTCATTATTTTGATTTTGCAATAATTTACAACCAGTCAGTAGAGGTAATCGGAATATTCACCTTTGTAACATACTTACACGAAAGACCCGTTATTTTTTTGGCAAAAATTGAGTTTAGGGTCGGTTTTTCATCACTTATTATTAGGATTTGTTTCGAGTCTCGCGTTTATGAAAATAGAAATATGCTCCGCGGTGACAACATTAACCATGCGAGATATTTTATGCATTTTACATTTTAAATGGTAAGATCCCTTGTTTTTAGTAAACAAACTGAAGTATACATGCGTAATATTAATCACATATTAAACAAGCGATGAATTATTTAATTATTCAATTATTCTATTAAATTTAAGCAAAATACTCTACATCCTGATAAAATATATTTCTCTTGTTATATTTATTACAATCTTTATAATTATACTTGTTAGTTATTTAGATGCTGCGTCAAAATATCTCTTCAAATAACAACATAAACATCGTTTCATAGACATTCAAGAGCTAAAAGGACTTTGTGTTCAGTATATTTACAAAATGCTGTTAGTTGATTATAATAAATTCAGTTGTATACTATATATAAATGTATCAAATCTCTATATCACAACAACTTGTGCTATAAAAGGCTTGGTATTGTAAAGATCAGGCAGAAAACAATTTACAAAACTAAATGACATAGAACGTAATGCAACATAACATACATATGCATGATAATATAAAAACATATTACACGTATATACAAAACAATATAGATATGTCGGGTTGTTGGTAGGATTGGGGATGTGGGCGTTAGATGAACTCTCGCTGGATTTATCCATTGTTGTGGTACAATGAAGGATTTATTAACACAAGTCTCGATATGACAAATTTAACAATTAACTGCGGTGATTAGGCACTCGTAGCACTAATGACAGTGGACTTAGGTTCGGCAACGGATCCGCGGTCAACGGGATAATAGTAGTACGTACACGCAAAGTTCGAGTCAGACTCTCTATTAACAAGACGTGAAATATTCGCGGATCGTATAGGCAGTATTCTTTTCGTCGATGAGATCGCACAAGAGAATGACTCTCCGTCTCGGTGATGCCACCGAGGAAAACTATATTGGGTGTATCCAAAGGCACGAGATCATCGGATTCGTGGAGAAAAGTCTTCGTTCGGAAAGTGAGGGAAATTGACGTTACTGTTAATTGGTCAATTTCCATGTCGGTGGTTAGGGAAGGGTGCTAGCCGTCCTTAAGAGATAGTTGCTAGCGGGAAGCGTCGTTCGTGGAAGAGATAGATTTCTCCTAACTTCCCATAGTTGGAACAAAGACTGTTTGTCCGTTTGAAGGACTTTAGCTAACTAAATCTTAAGATCTATAACGGGTCCTCAGGCTATCTAAGCATATACTGTGAAGATGCGTTAACATCTGGGAATCATGTTGCCCGAAGGGTAGAGTCTGCGTGTGGCGAGCCACGGGACAGAAACCGTTAGGATGTTTACTGTCGAGTGTCACTACAACTATTTCTTTCTTTTTAAGGAGAGCTCTAAAGTTACTTTCATGCCTTTGTTAGGCGAAACGTTCATCCCTTGACCGCGGCTACGTTCGGCGACTGGCTGTCGCCTCGAGCCCAAGTTCATTATCATAAATCTCAAACAAATATAATTCGGCTAGGCGACGACATTTGTTTAATTACAACTACGCTAGAATTTACGTTATAATGCCACGGCGCTTTCCCGAAGTTCCGAGGAGAGGTTCCGGTGTCCTTTTCATCTCCGACAGATATATATGTATACAATGACACATATAATATATAACTATGTACACATACATACGTACATAATAAAATTACAAGATATATGACAATTACAATAAAAATATAGATATAATATATTCATTGATTTCATTGACCGCTCCTCTCATTTACATTATCACATTTATTAGTTTTCTGTGTCAATCACATTTCAACCAGGTAATCTAAAATACAGTAGTGCCTCCAGTATTAAAACTAACAGGGGGACAAAACTGTTCGGATGTGGGAACAATCACTTTCATATGAAACTTCATTTATTCAAGTACAGATTAAGATTGATTGACAGTTCCTTTAAATATCTATGGATTCCATATCTTCTGGGCTGTTAAGTCACATAGTTCTTTCAACATAATTAACTGCAAAGAGCTCCATTCTTTTTATACTGTGAGTCATTGAAGTCATTTCTCGAATGGCAAGCGCAGATCATCATGAGAAGGCACCTCTTCGTTACCATCTCTTTTGTTGCTTGACAGGGAAACCAGTTCATTACATCAGTACATTCACCGTCTGTGATCGTGGCTTTTTCCAACACTACGTGTATTTGTGAATTCTATTGAATTTACACCTCTTTCGAGTCTTTATTTAGTTTTACGCCGATAGCTAGAGCACTATTAGCTTCATACTAAAGTCTTATAATCCGAATTCACTGAACCGAATAAAGGAAAGAATACATTGGAATACGTTATACATGAACGCTAATAAAATATGTATACAATACATATTTGAAACGGAAGAGGCATCTGCTATTAGGAAATATTATATTCAGATAATAGATTGTTCTGGTATTTAGGATAATCAGATAATGGATAAATCTGGGGGGTGTTACTACTTATACAGGGTGTTTGGTTACAGAATTTTGAAACTACAATAAGATGAAAATGGAGAACAAAAAAATTGCGCTTTGTTTTTTACATGAACGCGACGTTTTCTAAGAAAAATCGTCCATTATAGATTATACTTGTGGAGGCGTTGTGTAGAGGATGGTGGGTTGGTGAGGTTTAATGGTAAGATTGCTCGTTGTTATAACCGTCAAATATATTAGGTCACCCCATAAGTTCGTGCCGTTTTTCGAGCGGTTATATATGTTCAGATTGTTTACATACCTTTCAGTTTCATGAAAAAATGTAATCCCCCACTCGTTGTTGTCTCGATCAGCTAAGCTCAAGTGCATTGGTCCCTTATCGCCGAATGTTTATAAATCGACACATGAAATGTATACACAAAAGTCGGCACGAACTTATGGGATGACCTAATATTTAAAATGATAAATAAATTAAAGTACAGACATATTCGCTGAGACGCTCGTACAGTGCATAAGTCGTAAAATAGAATCGCTAATGACTCGTTAATTATATCGCTGATAATTTGTTGATAGTTGGTTGATAACTGATCGACAACTGACTGTAACTTTTTTCCTTGCGACCGCGTCCACTTATTTATACTGGCCGGGAGAGAGTCGGAAAATTCAAATTCGTCTTTGTTCGACGGATGCACGTAGCGGCGACATTGTTTTGCCCGGAGTTTATTTATCGTTACGTTTCGTGCGTCAAGGCAGTGTCAATATCCCGAGGCAAAATAACAATATGAGTCACTCTCGATTCGCATCATCCTCTGACTCATGTACCGCTACATACCTGTCTACTCATTGAAATCTATAACGGCATATCTGAAATTTTCCTCCTTTTGCCTCCATAAATAATTAATGAATGAGGAGAACATATAAAATATATTAATACAGATTTCACATACGCACGCGTTCACGGATGGTGACAGAAAAATCACGTACATATTAAGTATTCTCGAGGTGCTACTAAATGTTGGCGACCAGTGTCTCGCATGAACCACACGCATTTTCCACTCAAAGTGCTAATCACTGTATATTATAATATTCAGAAGCATACATAAAATAAAAAATGGAGACGTCAAATGAAACTACATAAAGATTGTTTAAACCTATACTCGAAGTATTAATTACGATATCGTTTTATGGAGTAACGTGCAATAATACAAATTAATGTACAGCCACATGAAAAATTGTATTTACTGCGTTGCATAGTTCTTTTAACTTTTCGCTTTTTTTGATGAATCACTTCCCTGTGTAGAAAAACATTTGTACATTACACTGGAGAGCATCATTGACATAAGGCAAATATTTGATTCATGCAAAACCAAAATATAATTGTTGAATTTTGTTTCTTCTTGTCAGTATTATCCGTAGACTTCTTTAAAAAGTAATGTATAAAAAGGTCTCGACTATAACCATTTCTCTATATTATTTAACACATTTTTCCATTTACTGTTTGTCGGGAATAATCTATGGCAAATATTGGAACTGAAAGTGTGAAGATCCTTAAACATGGATACAATTAATAAAGAAATAAATGAAAATGGGACCAATGAAGGATTGAATAAGACGAATTCGCTCGAGGAATTCTACGCCGATTGTGGGATTTTTGTGACAGGAGCAACTGGATTCGTAGGAATAGGTCTACTGGAAAAACTGATGCGCGTGTGTCCACGTTTCGCTGCCATTTTTATACTACTTCGTCCAAAAACTAACGAAACGATAGAACAACGATTTAGGAAGATCATAGATGATCCCGTTCGTAAATATTATTCTTGTTTCTTTCAATATTTAAGCCTGTCAGGAGGCAAATTGATTAAATTTCTTTTCTGGAATTGAGCTGGTAATTTTTCGTCTTCAGATTTACGATGACATCAGAGCAAAACACCCCTCAGTTTTGAGCAGAGTTTATCCCATGAAAGGTGACATGAGTCTGCCGGATTTAGGTCTTTCGCGAGAAAATAGAAATCTGCTGTTAGAAAAAGTAAACATAGTGTTTCACGTCGCGGCCACTGTGAGATTCAACAAGCCGTTGCACGTAGCTATTAATGTGAATACGAATGGCACTGCTCGTGTTATCGAACTTTGGAACGAACTAAAGCATCCGATTAGCTTCGTCCACGTCAGCACAGCTTTTAGTAATGCGAATCTATATGAGATCGAAGAAAAAGTTTATACGTAAGGATAAGTTAGACGCAGATGTTGTTCCGACGTTTGCGAATATTATATTTATAATTGTAACGTGAAGAATATGTTCACATATTATTAACTTTGCAGCACGAGCTTGAAACCTTCAGAGGTGATCTATATGTGTGACAATTTCGACGAAACGTCGATCAACCAAATAGAAAAAAGGATTTTAAAAACTTATCCCAATACATACACATTCAGTAAGAATTTGGCAGAGCAGATTGTAGCAAGCAAGTGCAAAGATCTGCCAGTTGCGATAGTCCGGCCAAGCATAATTGGTGCCTCTTTGGAAAAACCATGTCCTGGTTGGATAAAGGACATTTCTGCATTAACAGGTATTTTTGTAAATCTTTTTCGATGATAATTGTTCAATACTTGTCACATTTCGGAAAAGTGGAGTTAATCCGTTGGTTTGTGGGAAGCTAAAATGAGAGGATTGTTATTTAATATGGGTTGGGGTTGATATTCAATTGATCCACACAAATTGAATAACTCTTTATATTTCACCTCCTCGTACAAAACGTCTAAACACATGGGATACGCTTAAGCAATTAACACGTGGTCTATTTCTAAGACAAAAGAGCGTCGTTAGAAGTTGTACCAACTTAGCTTATAGGAACGAGCGGTCATACCAACTTAGCGTTTCTCAACAAGGATTTCCACCAGATCATAATTATTATAGTTCAAGTTTGTTGTTGTTCACAATTATGAGAATTCTTTCCAATCTATTTAGTGCTACATTTCTGATAATCGAAAATCACAAATAATTTCTAATCCAATTTAATGGTACCAGGTATCATGATCCTAGTCATTAGAGGATGTGCAACAGCAATACCGGGTAGGAAAGATGGAAGATTGGATGTAGTACCTGTCGATTTAGTAGTCGATGCGATAATATGTGCTGCATGGCATGTCACGCTACATCGTGAACACGAAGTAAAAGTTTACAACTGCACGAGTGACGCTAACCTTTTTCAGTAAAGTTTATTACGAATCTTTTTCAACTCATGTAATACGATTGTTACAGTATTCCAAAAATTTCAGTTTATTTAAGTAACGTAGACAATGTGCAAACAAATGTAGAAGACAAAAGTCCACCTTTGCTCTCAATACTTCAATTTCGAAAAGTAGTGATGCAAAATAATATTTATTTCAATTCCATAAAATTTCCCGAAGTACTCACATGACAGTAAACTGTGCTTTAAGTATAATTCCAATAAGTATACAAATGTAAATGTTTCAATTAACAAGGTGGGGCCAGTTGCTACACCTCGTGTTGAAGTATGGCAGAGAAACGCCACTGAACGATACGCTATGGTACCCGTGTTGTCCAATGATAGCTAATAAATATATTTTCAACATTCTGAGTGTAATTCCGTATGTTCTGCCTGCGTTCGTCATAGATATCTTTTTAAGACTCCGGGGTAGTAAACCAATGTGAGTATTCTATCGATCCTACAACAACTAGGACAATCTTTCTGGGACAATCTTTGTGTTCATCTACAATAATAATTAAAAATAATATTTCAGAATGATGAAACATCTAAAAACTGGCAACAAGCTGTCCACAGCGGTTACACATTTCACCACGAACGAATGGACTTTTCAAAGGGATAACTTTTCCGACTTGGCGAGGAAGGTGAAAATGTTACACGACAGCGATATGGTCAAACTAGATTTACGGGACATGAATTGGGAGAAGTATGTTGCAATTTACCTGATGGGAATTAGGAAATTTATTCTGAAACAAGACATTAAGTCAACAGCCCGACAACGACTATTAAGGTGCGTATAAAAATATCATCTTATAAGAAAATAGGAACTAATATAAATACATATATTTTCGGTTATTTTAGATTGTACTGGATACACCAGATCACCAAAATATCCGGTATAATAATTTTGTTGTGGATAATATTATGTTTTGTGCACTGTTTGGAAGATATTGCGTAAAAGGTTTTGATGTTTTTTCAACAATATGTAACTTTTAAGAAGTGATTAATCCAATATATCAATAGAATCAACAGAAAATGTTCTGCCGATATCGAAAAAATATATTATTGACTACAGATGGCATTGGTGTATGCCTGATATATGGGGTGCCGAAACCAGGATTCGGCACTCGTACCCATAGGTCATATCGTGGATGTCGCCTGTAATAGACGCTCGTACCCACAGGTCATCTCGCGGGCGCCGCCTATTAGCGGCACTCGAAGCGAAAGGGTTAAATAAAGTTTGATATCTCAAAGGTGATTCGAGAGTTAACTGCGTACGATAAACTTCGCTTCACTTTGTTGAAAATATCAGTATTTTAATTGTAAAGTGTAAAGACTATAATTTTTCCGCGAAATAAAATAAAGTCGAAAACAATGTTATGAATCAATTTTATTAGAGACAAATTCACTCTTTGTAGTATAATACAAGAAGAATTGATTTCTTGTGGTTGGGAATGCTTTTTATAGTCTTACAATTGAAAGAATGGCGTATTCGTTCTAAGAACTTTGTGGTTTTAGTGGGCCATGTTCAGATGATAAAGGCTTGTCACATGCGCAACACATGCTTGATGACTCCATTTGTGTAGAATCGACGAAAACAAAAATTATGTTATAATGTCGAAAATCTGAATTCTAGGTGATGTGTGTTTTATAGGAAATTTTGTTTAGGAATGTAAATTTTCATGAAAATGGAGTAACATTTAACAACAAAACTTAACGATATAGTTCGGTGAGATTTAATTACTTAGTAAAAAATTATATATAAAAACATACATGGTATGCACATAGTTTGGAATTGGAAGAATTATAAAAGTGTGTAATTACAAATTACAAAAATTTAAGGGAATTATACGAAGCAGTAAGAACTAAACGAAGATTAGAAAATTATTTACTATTCAAATATTGAATGATTATTGCATAAGCTGAAACTTTCTAGGAACAGATTCTCTACGTCCTTTTTACCTTCTGTGGAGCAGTGGACGTAAATAAGCACACGAGGTAAAGGAATTGAGGTGAAGTATGTTGTCCGTGATAGTTGTTGTGGTTGCTGGTTGGGCCTTGTCCGGGTGTGATTGTCCACCAGGGCTGTAGATGTCGCTGTTGATTTTTCTTCTATTTTTTGTGCGTGGAAAATAAAATCGGACTACGGGCGCCGGGAATCGAACCCGGGTCCCGAACGTTCGAAACCTAAGACGCTAACAACTGCGCCACGTGTCCGTTGCTTAGTTAGAGTCGAGTGGCGGTATTTGGCCTCCTGAGTTCCGCCACAGAATATTATAATTTAAAATGTTCCAGGAGATGCTAATTTTAGAAATATTGCGCCTTCACACCTTTTCAAAACATCGTATTCCACCAGAGACAGGAGATCAAAAGTAGTCGCGAGGCAAGATAATATCCCGCCAATAAATAGAAAAAAGGCACCCGCTCTGTCGCAATACAATCTACTATATCATCGAATACAGCAACTTCCGATCCACTTCTTTAGCTTTGTATCGGCGTCATAGGATAGAAGAAATTGAATCGTTAATAGAATACTAGAAGACTAGAATTCAATTAGTATCGACAAAATACCAGATATTATTCCGCCATGAACTCCCGTAGATTATGGACAAATTGAGCTCTTACGTATCGTTACCTACGTCATCGAGTACAACGTCCTAATGGAGATTACATAAAGCTTTATGATGCCTCTTTACTCATGAAAAGATTTGCCTGACTTTTACCTACATCATATTCGCGGTAGTCCAGTCTTTTAATGCGTGAGATTTCCCTCTGGGAGCTGTGCGGTTTATTTGCATGGTGGAGAGGGAGTTAGGACGGAGTTGTGGTTGTGATCGAAATCTCCAGGAATACTGGAGAATTCGGACAAGGAAGTTAATGTGAGTGAAGAACTAGTGCCTGTGAGAGAAAGTGGGTATGAGAACTAGCAGAATTCGGTCTGGAAAGGACGTGACAAGTGAAATAAAATCGCGTATGTGGCTATGCCTTTGTAGCAGCCATATTGGGATGCGCAACAATAGCGCCGCTACACGAGATACCCGGGAAATTACACGGACGCAGTTATATTGGCACTCGTGCTAAAAGCGCGTATCGCGGGCCATTTGAAAGTGGTAGTGACTGGTGGTAGTGATAAGTGCGGGTATAAGTGGCCATTTTGCGCGCCTAATGGAAAAAAAGGACACATTTGTGGAGGGGGATAAAGAGACGAATGAAACCACGAGAGGAAGGCGGTTCCTCTCCAGGAGGGGTTCTTCCGCTCCGCACTGAGCACGGGGAGCCTACTGACCGAGGAAACGTCGGAGGAAGAAGAAACTTCCGCCGCCGAAGCGCTCCGTGCAAAGAAAAGGAAGGCCGGCAGATCTCCCAATCTCCCTACGGAACTGGCCGAAGAGATGAGAACATCTACTACGGCGGACATAGGAGCGTAACTGCACCGTTGAGCACATAGATGGTGAGAAAGATGGACCCCACCCATGGCGCCTTCGCGATAATGCAAGGGCGCATAGCGGCATTACAGGCGGAGAACGAGGTGCTCCGAAAAGAGCTGGCCTTGCTCTCCACGACAAAGAAGAGCGGAGAGACAGCGCATCTCGCCGCGGTCGAACGCAAGACGGCGGAGCTGGTGAAAGGAACGTTTTCAAAACATCGGAAGAAGAAGGGAAAAGGAGTTCGTCTCCGACGAGACCACGAGAAGGGTGGAGCCTGGAGTTCCAAACACTCCAGGGACCAAGTGAAGACAAGCGGCTGCCATGGAATGGCAGACCGTTGAAAGAAGAAAGAGACAGAAGAAGGAGCTAGCGGAGAAACAACCGGCGAATATAATTCTGGGGACAGGGGCGAAGAGCCCGAGGAAAGCCCCGGAGGGAGGATCGGAGAACGTGTGAAGAATGGGAGACAAGCCTTTCCCTCACACACCGCGAACATCGGCGGTGACGATCATGCTGAAGGATAGATCGGGACAATTCTAGGCGGAGGTGTTGGCCGCGGCCAAGGAAAACATCCCTCTGACCGAGATCGGCATCAAGGCGGTAAGGATGCGTAAAACTATGACCGGAGGCGTCGTCCTGGAGGTCTCCGAGGGCCAGAAGAGGAAGAAGGCCGCCGCGCTCGCAGCAGGGCTGACCCGGATCCTGGATCCGAGCAAGGTCCGCGTGGCGACACACTTCTGAGCCGCGGAAGCAAGGGAGACCAGATTAGACATTTCGGCCACAAAGGCTGAAATCAGGAACACCCTGGCGCAGGAGGACGGTTGCAAGGCGGAGGACGTCCAACTGGGAGAGATCTGCTCCGCTTGAAACGGTCTTGGGTCCATGTGGATACTAGGCCCGGCAGGGGCAGTGAGGAAACTGGTCCAGGCTAACAACATCGCCATAGGATGGTAGATAGCGAAGGACGAAGCCATCGAGCGGAGACCTTTGCACTGCTTCAGGTGTTTGTGGATTAGGCACATAAGGAAGACATGCACTTTCAAGGAAGGCAGGGGGCACCTGTGCTACAGATGCGGCGGCTCGGGACAACAAGCCAAAGGATGCACCGCCGCGAACCCGGAATACCTGTTCTGCGAGGCGCTCGGGGCACCATCGGTACACAGGATGGAAGGACCAGCCTACGCCCCTCCCCCGAGGAGGGAAACAAGAGGAATCACGCGCGGATCCGCGGATCCGCGGTCGCAAGTGGCAACAAAGAAGGCTCATCGCCACAGGGTACCCCCGACCCTAAGCCCGCGAGCAAAGGGATCGGCGCGGAGGAAGCCATGGAAGCAATGACTTTATCAAAT
Source organism: Bombus balteatus (assembly GCA_019201815.1). Classification (NCBI taxonomy): domain Eukaryota; kingdom Metazoa; phylum Arthropoda; class Insecta; order Hymenoptera; family Apidae; genus Bombus; species Bombus balteatus. The sequence goes on along the minus strand of JAFJHM010000067.1, from coordinate 58,192 downwards.
TAAGAAAATGCGTATCCTTCAGACAAACTTGGGACGGTCAAGACGGGCGTAAGACCTGCTCTACCAAACCATCAAGGAGAGCATGGTCACCATAGCCGAACCATGCAGAGTCCTGGATGATCCGAACTGGGCCGGAGATACGGACGAAATGGTCGCTGTCACCTGGAAATCAATGCCGGGAGCGTTCGCCCACGGAGTCCCGCTAGAGCGCGGCAACGGATACGTCGCGGTCGAGTGGGCAAGTATGGTGGTGGTGGGCGTGTACGTGTCACCCAACAGCGGGTGGACAGCGTTCGAGGAGTTCCTGGACGGGGTTAGCGATTGCGTCAGGCAGCGCCTTCCTCGGCAGGTGCTCGTCCTGGGAAATTTCAACGCACACTTCACAGAATGGGGAAAGCTCAGAACGCCTCTACACGAGATGTCTGAGAGAGAGAGTCTACCCCTGGGCATGGCGGACGGCGAGGCTGTTCCTGCCCTGTAAAGAGGGCCAACAAGAGGGCCCCAAACATTACTTCCTACGTACAGTATTTACTACTTGTTATGTAAAGTAATGTTTTGTCCAGTTCTGACTGTCACGTCTGTTCCCTATTTCGTCGATGGTGTCATATATTTTAACGCCGACTGGTCAAAGAACTGCAAGGTTTGTGAACAAACAATTCAGAAACGAAAGTGAGCCTTTAGAACTATCTTATTGTAAAAGATATTTATTTTCTATCATCATTGTTTATTTCTCAAAAGACTTTTCAATGATAAATTATTGTTGTTATCGTATAATTATCTGTTAAACTTTGTTTGTTCGAAAAAGAAAGAAATTTTAATCATTATACGGAAAAATATTTATTTTCAGTGAACAAATTTAATATACAAATTATTAGTAGTAAATATTACCATTTTTCTCTATATAATTATTTTGTTGTTTAGCATTACATAAAAACATGTCGTAGAATTTTTATGTAGAAATGACCTTCAAACACACACTTAAAGAAATCGTATGTATGAATTATTTATAAATCGGAAACCGTGTGCATATAAATACAAACATCCTTATTAAGGAATGTCATAAATGAATTTATTTAGAAATGAAACGAGTGGAAAGACAAAATGAAAGGAATGATTAATCTCTTCTTTATAAAATTCTATTAATATTGTTCTTGGTTCGAAGAGAAAAAGGTAGCGTTCAAATAGTCAGTACACTAAATATAGTATTATCCATAGCAAAATTATTATACCGAATATTTTGGTGATCTGATGTATCCAGTATAACCTGAAATAACCGAAAATGTATGTATTTAAATTAGTACCTTTTTGTATACGAAGATACTTTTATTATCACCTTGTTAACCGTTGTCGGGCTGTTGACTTAAAGTATTGTTTCAGAATAAATTTCCTAATTCCCATCAGATACATTGCGATATACTTCTCCCAATTCATGTCCCGTAAATCTAGTTTGACCATATCGCTGTCGTTCAACATTTTCACCTTCCTCGCCAAGTCGGAACAGTTATCCCTTTGGAAAGTCCATTCGTGCGTGGTGAAAAATCCTATCGCTGTGAATATCTTAATGCCATATTTTAGAAGTTTCATCATTCTGAAATATCATTTTTAATTAATATTATAGATGAAATCAGAGATAATATTCCCGAAAGATTGTTCTCTTTGCTCGAGGATTGGTAGAATACTCACATTGGTTTACTACCTCGGAGTCTTAAAAAGATATCTATGACGAACGCACGCAAAACATGCGGAATTACACTCCGAACGTTGTAAATATATCTATTAGCTATGGTCGAACAACCTGGGTACCATAGTGTATCGTTCAGTGGCATTTCTATGCTACATTTTACCATAGCATCTATCATCGGACCCCACCTTGTCAATTGAAACACTTACATTATTATTGATTTCTAGCATTATACTTAAAGCACATTTTATTATCATATGAGTATCTCGGGAAATATTATGAAATTGACATAAATATTATATGTATCGCTATTTTTCTAAACTAATGACATATTGAGATCTTCCATGTCTGTTTGCTCTTATATTGTCCGCGTTACTTAAATACTCTGAATCTTTTGAGATACTATAACATTCGAACTACATTAGTTGAAAAAAATTCATTATAAATATTACTTAAAAGGGCATGCGTTACTCGTGCAGTTGTAAACTTTAACTTCACGGCCGCGATGTAGCGTGACATGCCATGCAATACATATTATCGTGTCGACTACGAAATCGACAGGCACTATATCCAATCTTGTATCTCTCCTACCCCGTACCGCTGTTACGCATCCTCTGCTGATTAGCAGAAAGGTACCTGGTAACATTAAATAGGTTTAGAAACTATTTGTGTTTCTCGATTACCAGAAATATGGCGCTAAATGGACAAGAATGAATTTTCATCATTGTGAGGAATGGCAAATTTAAATTATAATCATCATGATCATCATGATGGTGGATAGCCTTTCATTTACCCACATTTGGGAAATGTAAGGAGTATTGAACAATTACTATTGAAAAAGATCTATGAAAGTACCTGTAAATGCAGAAGTACCCTGTATCCAACCAGGACATGGTTCTTTTAAAGAGACACCAACTATACTTGGCCGGACTATCGCAACTGGCAGATCTTTGCACTTGCTTGCTACAATCTGCTCTGCCAAATTCTTACTGAATGTGTATGTGTTTGGATAAGTTTTTAAGATCTCTTTTTCTATTTCGTTGATCGACGTTTCGTCGAAATTGTCACACATATCGATCACCTCTGAAGGTTTCCAACTCGTGCTGCAAAATTAATAATAAGTGAACATATTCTTCACGCTACAATTACAAATATAATATTCGCAAACGTCGGAACAACATCTGCGTATAACTAATTCTTACGTATAAACTTTTTCCTCGATCTCATGTATATTCGCATTACTAAAGGCTGTGCTGACGTGGACGAAGCTAATCGGATGCTTTAGTTCTTTCCAAAGCTCGATGACACGAACAGTACCCTTCGTATTCACATTAACAGCCACGTGCAACGGCTCGTTGAATCTCACAGTGGCCGCGACGTGAAACACTATGTTTACTTTTTCTAACAGCAGATTTCTATTTTCTCGCGAAAGACCTAAATCCGGCAGACTCATGTCACCTTTCATGGGATAAACTCTGCTCAAAACTGTGGGGTGTTTTGCTCTGATGTCATCGTAAATCTGAAGACGAAAAATTACCAGCTCAATTCCAGAAAAGAAATTTAATCAATTTGGCTCCTGACAGGCTTAAATATTGAAAGAAACAAGAATAATATTTACGAACAGGATCATCTATGATCTTCCTAAATCGTTGTTCTATCGTTTCGTTACTTTTTGGACGAAGTAGTATAAAAATGGCAGCGACACGTGGACACACGCGCAGCAGTTTTTCCAGTAGACCTATTCCTATGAATCCGGTTGCTCCAGTCACAAGAATTCCACTACCAGCGTAGAATTCCTGGAGCGAATTCGTCTTATTCAATCCTTCATTGGTCCCATTTTCATTCGTTTCATTACTGATTGTATTCATGTTTCAGGGTCTTCACACTTTGAGTTCAAACATTTGCCATAGATCAGATTTTATAGATATTATATTTGCCATATAGCCCACACAAACAGTATTTAGAAAAAGTATAAGAATTATATGGAATACATGATATTTAAAGGAACTGTCAATCAATCTTAATCTGTATTTGAATAAATGGAATTTCATATGAAAGTGATTCTTCCCACATCCGAACAATCTTTTCTCCCTGTTAGTTTTGATACTGGAGGCTCTACTGTATTTCACATTACCTGGTTGAAATTTGATTGCCACAGGAAACTGATAAATATGATAATGTAAATGAAAACAGCGGTCAATGAAATCAATCAAAATATAACATTTTTACATGTTATATGTCATATATTATATCTATATTTTTATTATAATTTTCATGTATCCTGTAATTTTATTATGTACGTATGTATGTATATACTGTTAAGTATTATATCTATCATTGTATACATATATACCGATGTAGCGGTACATGAGTCATAATTGTTGCCTCGAAGGGTTAAGACCGTTAGGCTACAAGTTAGGAAAAAAACAATGTCACTGCTACCGATAACCGTCGTAGGAAGCCAAATTCGAATTCTCCGATTCCCCTACGACGAGTATAAATACACCCAACGCGATAGCGAATCATCATCATCTTATCGAGTTCGTATCGAGTTATAGCGAGTATTTAGCAGAATCCGGAGCGACTCACGCGAATATATCAAGTACGTGATAATACATTTGCGAGTATTTATCCCGCGATTTTATATTGCGATTTGTACTACGCATCAACGACTAACGTCTACATTATATATACATATATTGACTTAGTGGTTTTAAATACAACTGACGGTTACAACAAAGAGTCTCGTCATTGAATCTCACAACCTACGTCCACTTCACATATTAACGTCCACAATTATTATATCTGTCATTGTATACATATATACCTATATTGTTTTGTATATATGTGTAATATGTTTTTATATTATCATACTTACGTATGTTATGTTGCATTATGTTCTACGTCATTTACTTTTGTAATTTGCTTTCTGCCTGATCTTCACAATACCAAGCCTTTTATAGCACAAGTTGTGATATAGAGATTTGATACATTTATATATAGTATACAAGTGAAGAAATTTATTATAATCAATTAACAACAATTTCGTAAATATACTGAACACAAAGTCCTTTTAGCTCTTGAATGTCTATGAAACGATGTTTATGTTGTTATTTGAAGAGATATTTTGACGCAGCATCTAAATAACTAACAAGTATAACTATAAGGAATGTAATAAATATAACAAGAGAAATATATTTTATCAGCATGTAGAGTATTTTGCTTAAATTTAATAGAATAATTGCGTAAATACATACTCCCTGTACTACCATTTCATCTTTTGTTTTATATGTGATTAATATTACGCATGTATACTTCAGTTTGTTTACTAAAAACAAGGGATCTTACCATTTAAAATGTAAAATGCATAAAATATCTCGCATGGTTAATGTTGTCACCGCGGAGCGTATTTCTATTTTCATAAACGCGAGACTCGAAACAAATCCTAATAATAAGTGATGAAAAACCGACCCTAAACACAATTTTTTCCAAAAAAAATAACGGGTTTTTCGTGTAAGTATGTTACAAAGGTGAATGTTCCGATTACCTCTACTGACTGGTTGTAAATTATTGCAAAATCAAAATAATGAGTCATTTTACTAAGTAAAATGTAAAATACAAAATATTTGAGTATTCAAAAAATTCATTTAAACTATTGTAGTAGTTAATGATCCGATGATATTTTTGATATATATGATATTTATAATAATGAAATTGATAATAATGACATTAATGAAAGATACATTTGAATAAAAAATAACAAGGAATCGTCTGTTACCTGATACTATTTCCACTGCGTATTCTTTACCGAAAATCGAACAACAGTGCAACTTCGCGATAGTAGACACCGATACGTATGTCACAGTACTGTGACGATATTCGATGTGATACACCTCTAGATACTCATTCTTTTAATAACATCACCCTACTACTGAAAGTGCACAATGTCATGCATGAATGATTCGATTAACGCTTTTTATCTCGAAAACTAAGGAAAAAAGAGTCTTAAATGGTCATTAAACATGAAATATCGACCGCAGTTGACTTTTTATCACTGAGTGATCCTACATTTGCACTTTAATGACATTTTCATTGCACATAACATTTTATAGGTTAAGCTGAAGGTGAAAATAATTTAATTACAAATTCCATCTCATATAACGAACGGTCTTTTTTGCTGAGATAAAAAAACACCAACACACAATCAGCGCAGAAGATATTCATACATTACTTAACTATAACAAATATTAGAATTATGATAGAACATCGTTTAGTAAGAAATTTTTAGCAAATGAAAAATATATACATATTCTTACAGATTTGCAAACTAATTTTCAAAAAAAGAAAAGGATTCGATAGCAGTTCCTGTTATGAAAATATTAATATCTAGCTAATGGCAAAATGTGTGGCATATATTTGTGCAATTAGTGCTTCGTAGTATAAGATGTATTTGAAGCGCAATTTCATCCTGATGTAAGCAAATCCAAAGCACAATACTACGAATACATTAGCGTTGGTTTTGTACATGTTTGGAAACACTTAAGAACAGCCCCGCAACATGAGCATTATTGAGAATATATAAATAAATTAAATAAAAATATAAATAAAGGTGCCGATTCAGCATATTTCACCATGAAATCATTTATAGAAGGCTTTCTTAGAAAAATGGAAAAATAATTTAAATAGATACTCATCAATTTGATCCATTCAGTGTCACGATATTTGTAAGACATAAAGGAAACAAAAGAAAACTTTACTAGCAGGAAGAGGTCGCGGTTGGGCAGACTCCGATTTTAATAAAACTTGAGGCGTAAACGTAAAATTAGCAAATTTAATGCACATGTATTGATGGTGGCACATAATTGCATTCTGGATTGAATCTTTCGTATTATTACATGTGTTTTTTCGAGAGTTCAATTCCTAGCATTTATTGATAAGGTGGTACTGCATTTTTCATATAGTCCAAAAGCATAATTGCAACTGAGGTAGCATCCAATGACAAAAATTTGACCGTGTTGCATACATATCTGGAGTGCAGGAACACGATAAATTTTATATAATTGCAATTTTTGTCTTGTATTCACCGATGATTGATTGAACACCATATTTTATATAATCACATTGGCAAATATGCATGATCGAAGGTGACGATTAGTGTGTCCTACTTTAGGAGTGTGTAGCGGATTTGATCTTTGATACGGATTTAAATGTCGTAATAATAGTTTCTTGATTACCAAGTAGTTCACTTTGTCGCTGAAAATCGTTGTTTGTATTGTTCAACCTTATCTGCATGTAAAAGTCTTCTGTTATACCTGTATTCTGATATACCTACAATAGTCTGCTGCTTCGTGGATAGTAGGTTATTTCTCTTAGTAAAAGTAAATGTAAATATAAACACAAAGGTAAATACAAGCAAATAAACATAAATATATTGCGAATAAATTCAATTTAAGGATTATTAAAGTTTTGACATGTTTTATCCACAGAAGTTTTTGAACAAATCATTTTTGCAAATTCTTCTCTTTACACTTACTCTCGTACGTGCTAATCTATTTCGCAATATTTTAATAAATTTTATGAACGATAAATCTCAGCGACCGCAGTTTTGAACGCGCGGGCACAGCATGGAAAGTGGTTAGCTGAAAGAAAGTAAGCGACAAGAGGGCGAAATGCAGGCAGAGGCGGAATTTTATTTAATCACTCTATTATGTCGTACGAATAACAGAGAAAAATAATTGGAGAATATGTCATCATACTCACGAGTCATATTAATAGGCGAATGGATTCGCCAATCGTCAATTTCTGCTTACGCATGACTGGCCGTCTTAGGGCGCGATGGTCGGAAAATGAAGAATAGTTCCATCCTTACTTAATAACCATAAATATAATAACAAATACATGCTCGTACTAACGTCAACAATATGTTATTTCATTCAAGGTTACTGGCTTCGCACCGTTCTTTTAAATTATTTTTCTTCTTATATATACGTCGTGACAAAATGATGAAAAAAATCCCTTTCAAATCCTTGAAATTATATTTAGAGAAATTCGTCCGCCTTTGTCTAAAACAAGTAACGTCGAACTATAGAATAGCTACATCCTGTCCGATTTCGATGACTTTTTAACACATTATCGGGAGTACGACTCTAAACAACTTCTTCCTATACATGAAACTGTTGGAGGGCAATAGTTTCCGAGATATTCGGAAAAAATTATCGATACCACTCCTGTGAATTCTACCAATGTATAATTATACACAATTGTATATCCGCTATTGCGTATGCGTTGATATTTGTGGCCCACTCATTTCTTGTTTATAGTGTATACAGGGTGTTCAATTACAAATGTAAAAAAACTTAAGGAGTGATTCTTGAATCTAAAATAGGACGAAAATCAAAAACAGAAGTACTGCGCTTTCGGCTCTATTTTTAAGTTATTGACAATTAAAAATCGGCCGAAATGTCACTGTGCGTAAGCAAATTTAAGTACATGAACAGGTAGGTCGGCTCAAACAGCGAGTTACACAGTGGTCATTAAATCGAACGATAGATGGACAGCAGCTTATCTCATACAAGTCGTAATGAAGAAGACTATGATGTTCGAACACGTAAACCATCCTGCACGACGTTCCCTACGAAAAATCATCGATTATACTTACTCATTAAAATCCATAACAGCATAACGTAAACCGTTTTATATTTGTTAAGGTATAGAGAAGATTCGAGAATACAAATAAATTCCATTATTTAGCACACAACAGCTATACATATATATTATACTCTGACGACCTCGAAGACCTACTTGCGCGCACGCTTGTCAACAACCGACTCTTTCAAATGCTTCTAAACAACTAACTATCGTCTTTTGTCCCAACTGAGGCCTGGACGCCCTTCGACGCTTACACACACATTCACATGTACAGTGTAAATGTATCATCTTCCTAACAATTTTCGAATAGTGAGGATTAGTGTCTCCTCTGATACTTTACATTAATAAATAATAAATAAACAAAGGCACATATAAGCAATGTTTGCGCAAAGTATACACACCGTGTGAAAAATTCGCGTACCGCGGATGTACAAAGTGTTCACAGAAAAGTCGTAATGAAAATAGTAATGTTCATAGAAAAAAACTACATGTGCATTAAGAATTCTTGAGCTGCTACTGAATGTGGCCGTACGTTGTTTTGTATAAATCAGAAACGATTTCCATACAAACTACTGATCACTAAATATTACGATATCCACACACATGCATATGAAATAAGAAATCAGAAAGCACGAAAAAAACTGCAAAAAAGTTATTTAAACTTATATTCGAAGAATTAATTACGGTATCGTTTTATAGAGTAACGCGTAATAATAAATGTTAATGTACAGCTAAATGAAAAATTATATGTATCGCATTGAATAGGTTTTTTAAAATTTTCGCTTTTGTTGCCGAAATGATACTATCCTTGGAAGGCAGTTCTAACCATTTTCAAACATATCTCCTGAGTAGCCTATTCGTTTTTTCAATAAACATACCCAAAGAAACACCTCAGATAACGTGTCTATTCTTGATTTAGAATTGTTGCAACATTCTGAACAACTTTTTTCTATATATATGTCGGAGATGGAAAGACACCGGAGCCTTCCCTGTGGAACTTCGGGAAAACTCCCTAATACTTGTTGAGGTTATTCGGTGAATAGAACAGAGACGCGTGGATAAATTATAAGGTAGGAAAAAATATATTTTATATATAAACGTGAAAGTACAAATATGAGCTGATCCAGATCCGCACGCTAACAGTGTTACTCTCTAACTGAACAAACCCTTGAAGCCATCGTTGCCTGTCGACTGTTTTTTATGGCCTGCTTTCGTCGCAGTCTTTTGTCTATACGCTGTCGATGGCTTCAATATGCTGGAGAAAGTGAAAAAGACCAGATGTAGAGTTTTCTTAGAATTGGTGACCTTCAACAATACTGTAATCTAGATTCTAACGCAGCTGTAATTAAACAAATGTCGTCGTCTAACCGAACTGTATTTGTTTGAGATTTATGACAGTGAGCTTGGGCTCGAGACGACAACCAGTCGCCGAACGTAGCCGCGGTCAAGGGATGAACGTTTTGTCTAACAAAGGCATGGAAGTAATTCTCGAGCTCTTCTTAAAAAAGGAAATAGTTGTAGCGACACTCGACAGTAAACATCCTAACGGTTTCTGTCCCGTGGCTCGCCACACGCAGACTCTACCCTTCGGGTAACATGATTCCCAGATGTCAACGCATCTTCACAGTATATGCTTAGATAGCCTGAGGGCCTGTTATAGATCTTAAGATTTAGTTAGCTAAAGTCCTTCAAACGGACAAACAGTCTTTGTTCCAACTATGGGAAGTTAGGAGAAATCTATCTTTCCCACGAACGACGCTTCCCGCTAGCAACTTTTCCTCAAGGGTGGCTAGCATCTTTTTCTAAACACCGATATGGAGATTGACCAATTAGCAGTAACGCCAATTTCCCTCACCTTCCGAACGAAGGCTCTCCTCGACGAATCCGAGGATCTTGTTATGTATTATATCTGTCATTGTTTACATATAGATGTGTAATATGTTTTTATATTATCATGCTTATGTATGTTCTGCATCATTTCGTTTCGTAATTTGTTTTTTGCTTCATCTTTACAATACCAAGCATTTATAGCACAAGCTGTTATGTTATAGAGATTTGATGCGTTAAATATTGTACACACACATCCATATATATAGTATAAAAGTGAAGAAAGTTAATATAATCAACTTTTTTTTTGTGAACGTGGAGGAAATCCGCGCGGACACCAGGCCGTTTCTGGGGGGAAACGGCGTGGTAGTGCCGGACTCCAACCGGCTAAAAACTCCACGATGACCGTCCCGGCTGCGATCGAGAGAGGCTCGGGAACCGGTGCGAGCGACACACCGGCCCCCCCCCAGGTCAAAAAGCGACCCGTTAAAGGAGCGGTATGCGGTCACGTCACACCGCGCCCCGTCTCCGTGGCCACCGTGCAAGGCAGTCCGGTTAGGGTCAATTTGACTAACACTGTTAAGTTTAGTGTTTAATATCTATGGATTCTATGTCTTCTTGGTTGTTAAGTTACACAATCATTTCAACATTAGTAACTGTAAAGATTTACGTTCTTCTTCTATTTTGAGCCATTGAGGAGATTTCTCGAATGCCACCCGCGGAACATCATTGACAAGGCACCTCTTCATTACAACTTCATTTGCTGTTATACAGAGAAACCACATCATTACATCAGTACATTCAAGGTCTGTGATTGTGGCTTTTCCCAACATTATGTATATTTGTTAATTCTATTGCATTTACACAACTTTCGAGTTTTTGTTTTATTTTGCGCCAATAGCTAGAGCACTATTAGTTTCATATTAAAATCTTATAATCAGAATTCATTGAATCGAATAAAGGAAAGAATACATCAAAATACATTGTACACGAAGGCTAATAAAATATGTGCACAGTAGATATTTGAAACGGAAAACAGTATCATTTACTGCAAAATGTGATGTTCGGATAATAAATCGTTTTTACATTAAAATATTGTGGCAATGGGTGCTCGGATTAAGGGGGGGTTAATGGGGACTCTATTGGATACAGTGTTACGATCTGATGTTGATCTTCGATATTCGTAACCGGTATTTGCAATTCTACATGTCGAATCTGGGGTTTCCCGAATTATATCTAAATCGATTAGTTTGATTAGCAGTTAGTTTCGATTAGTTTGAATTTCGCTCGTTAATTTTTTAAACAAGGCAAACGATGGGATGGAATAGTATCTAAAATTTGTCGTACCTTTCTATTGCGTGGCACTATTTTGAATATGCAAATATGTTGTGTTCCTGATATGTTTACGACAACTGAGTAGAATAAATTCGGAAATTTGTTGTGTCTAATTTAGCACGGCACTATTTTTAGATTCCAAACTGCTGTATCGTTGATGTTTTAATTCGTTAACTCCTTAACCTACGATTTACGGTCGAGAATTTGAGCCGGATACGTAAACAAGCTCACGCAGCCTTCGAGCCATTCGCACGACTTATGTAATACGATGACCCATACCATGATCGTAATATTTATTACATTTGGTCCGATCAGCGTACTATGGGCTATGCCCGTAGTTGTAGGTGAAGGGGTTAATATGACCGTATAGCTACCGTTATCTAGCGCATCAATAGAGTTGATAAACAAAATTTCAATTTCACCTTCGCCACTATGTGCAGGAGTAATAGCACGGAGAGGATTAAAGTTTTCTTGGAAAATATAATCATTCTCAATATCTTCTTAATTGTTGACTATAATAGTCAATAAATAATTTAACTCGAGTAAATGTGGTGCAAGACCGAAATCGAATAAGAAAATGTTACAATGTTTAGCTTCTCACCTTGCTTATATGTGTTGTCGATCGCACTCTTGGACTATCGTACGAAGATAGTGTAGGTGTTAGATGATTAACTATATTAATCGTTGACGATTGGTTTTATTTCAAATGCCTGGTTTTACTTCCTGACTTCCTTACTCAAAGATTATAGTGAAACAATTCACAGCTTCGCAAAGACTACTGTTTTTCTGCACTTCATATTAACTCTCGACCAATTCTATAGTCAACTTAACTGATTCTTACTGACTGAATGATTGAACCCTTAACAAATTTTTAACTGAGTGACTCTTACTGAACTGAATAACTGAACTGAATAATTGAAGTCTTGATAACTGAAATCTTGACGAATTTTTAACTGACAGACTACTCTCTCTAAGTGGCTACACTTATTTATAGTAAGACAATGATGGGCTAATTGTTACGTGATTATTCAATGCTGGTGCGAAGTTTTGGAACGTGATTACTTCTGCGGGCGCTGCATACTTTGGTTCTGCTGGTATCCTACCAGAAATATTATGGTTGCAGCTGATGTGGTTTTCGTGGAAGTATTATTCACGTTTCCCATTTTCTTTAACTAGGCCTTGCTGCTGCAATCTTTTTGCAGTATTAGTTTCTGCTGATGCTAGATTGTACTCTGCTAAACACGTGGTTAGCTTGCTGATGCCGGCACTTGATCCTTTGGCGCGTGCTAATTGTTTGTCGCTGTTGATGCTGTGTGAAATTCCGTTATTTGCTTCTTGTACGGTGTATTGTCATGGGTAGAACGCGTGCAAGGCGGTACGTGACAGTGGACGTCTCACTGTTCCTTGTTTCTATTTCCATATTCTTATATTTTAAATTTGTTCAATAATAGTGTTGTGTCTTTGGTTATTGATTTATTGCGATATTTAAATACTTGAACGCGTCGTATCTCCTATTCCCTTTAAGATTTCTGTTTTTAATTCCATATACCTAGAGTTGTTGCTCGTGTAAATCGCGAGGTACGGCGTATTTCGTTACGGTTCGTGTGGAGCGCGAGATCTCAACGAACGAAATCGAACAAATCGTGAGCGCCAGCTTACCTCATACAAGTCGTAGCAAAGGAGATCGTGACATTCGAAATCGCAATCCATCCTGCGTTATGTTTTCTAAGAAAAATTATTGATTATAAATTAAACCTGTTTAGTTATTGAAATCTATAACGCCGTATCGCAAATATGAGTCCTTTTCCTTCCATAGATAAATAATTCAATGCGAGGAAAGAAACAGAAATAGAGATAAGGATACAAACATTGGAAATTAAAAAGAACCAGAGGAAGATTTGATGGAAAGATTAAAACAGATAGAGCAAAGAGAAGAGATAGGACAAATAACATTATGCTGAAAGGAAATGATATGCCAATAGGTGGAACGCCGAGGGGAATGGTACAAATAGCAATAAGACAAACCATGCAGTTAGAAACTGAAAACGTCGCGTTCTAGACAGGAATAATAATACAATTAAGGAAATGGCAACAAAGAAAAGAAATAACGGTGAAGAAGAATAGGATGAAAAGGCAGGGAAGGAATTTACATTAATAGAAAGTTAACAAATATTTCGAAAGATTTGGGCAAACCATAGAGGTATGTAAAATAAAAACACAGATAAAAATCTGCAGAATACTAATAGTGTAGAGTAGAGATGCGAAAAAAAACGGCAGAGAAGATGGAGAAAATAATCGGAAACGTAAAGGAAGAACGGGTGCTGATTGGCAAGGATTTCAACGCAAGAACAAGAAAGGGAGGTTCGTTATGGACCAAGGGTAAAGAGGAAGAGGAAACGATGAAGTCAAAGTATAAAATAAAGGGTACAGAAGTAATGAAATTGTTCGGATGAGAAATTCTGTATAAGAATATGGAAGGGAAAGATGTAGGGGATTACAATTTCATCGGCGAGAAGGGTAGTTGAGTAACCGATTACGTAATAATACAGCCAATGACGAAACACCAAGTTAGAAGCGCCAGAACAAAAGATACAATAGAATTAGACCACTTACCGATGAGGGTGGAGAAATGTGGAACAACTAGCTCGAAAATTCAAAGTGAAGAGCAATGGAAAAAAAGAAAGGTATGAATGGCAGAAGGAATAGAATAGAGTTCGAAAAAGAAGAAACAAGCGAAATGGTGGAAGAAATGATACGAAAATAGAAGATGCGACAAATTGAGTAACAAACACGACAATAAAAGAGTAACAAAGTTTAAGAGAATAAAAGTAGGTTTGGAGAAGTAGTGGCAAAGAGAAAATGGAAGCAAGCAAGAAAGCATTGTTCTGGATTTGTACTCATTTCCCACTGACTAGGAGAAAAATTTTAAAACTACTAGTTGGAGAAGAATGAGGCAGGCAGAAAGAAAACAATGCGAGAATGAGAGGGAACTGGTAGCAAGGAAATACCATAAATGAATAGGAAGTAAGAAGCCAAACAAAAAAATTAAAGAAAGGAAAGGTGATAGGAACAGATGACATGGAAAATGTGGTAAATATTCAGTATATGAGGTATACTTGCATGATGGTAGAAAAGCACTAACAGGAATTACAGAGTTCATAAATGAAGGATTACTAGAAGGATGGAAAGAAGATATTATTAGCCCTACATTTGAACCAGGAGGCGGAGACTGTACACAGAATTACACAAAGGTAACATTATTAAGTAGGGCATACAAGATATATACGATGGCTCTTGAAAAAAGATTGAATGCACTGGAACAGAAGAAAATTATGCCAGAGACGCAAGCAGACTCTAGACGCGGAAGAATATGTTTATCCTAAATTACGCGATAAACAGAAAAATTAAGAAAAGAGAGGAAAAGCTATACACGTTTTCATCGACCTTGTAGCGACTTTCGATAAAGGAAAAGATTTAATGTTAAACGCGAGAAAGTCGGAAGTATCGATACTTACGAAAAAAAGAAGCCAGAGGAAAAGAGGAAAAGGAAATTAGGGCGATGGTGTAAAAATAGTGGAAAAGGTAGAAGACTAAGTATTTAGAATACATTCTGCAAAAAAAAAAAAAGAAGAAAAAATTCAGAGACTCAAGAAAAGCATTTGAGTGAGATGGCAAAGAAGGCCGTGATTGCCATGAAACAGACATGGGGAATAAGGGGAAGAGGTTTAAAAATAGCCTGGAAAAAAAATGATGATTATATATGTCGGAGATGAAAAGAACACCGGAACCTCTCCTCGGAACTTCGGGAAAACACCGTAACATTGTAATATAAATTCTAGCGTAGCCGTAATTAAACAAATGTCGTCGTTTAACCGTATTGTATTTGTTTGAGATCTATGACAGTGAGCTTAGGCTCGAGGCGACAACCAGTCGCCGAACGTAGCCGCGGTCAAGGGATGAATGTTTTGTCTAACAAAGGCACGGAAGTAATTCTATAGCTCTCCTTAAAGAAATAGCCGTAGCGGCACGCAGCAGTAAACATTTCAACAGTTTCTGTCCCGCGGCTCGCCACACGCAGTCTCTACAATTCGGGTAACATGATTCCCAGATGTCAACGCATCTTCACAGTATATGCTTAGATAGCCTGAGGACCCGTTATAAATCTTAAGATTTAGTTAACTAAAGTCCTTCAAACAGACAAACAGTTTTTGTTACAACTACGGGAAGATAGGAGAAATCTATCTCTTCCACGAACGACGCTTCCCGCTAGCAACTTTCCCTCAAGAGGCGGCTAGCATCTTTTTCTAAACATCGATATGGAGATTGACCAATTAGCAGCAACGCCAATTTCCCTCACCTTCCGAACGAAGGCTGCCTTCGACGAATCCGAAGATCTCGTGTTCTTAGACACACCCCATATAGTTTTCCTCGGTGGCATCACCGAGACGGAGAGGCATTCTCTTGTGCGATCTCATTGACGAAAAGAATACTGCCTTTACGATCAGTGAATATTTCACGGTTTGTTAACAAAGAGTCAGACTTTAACTTTGCGAGAACGTACCTGTATCATCCCGTAGGCCGCGGATTCGTTATGGAACCTAGGATCATTGTCATTAGCTTCTCGAGTATCTGATTATTGCGGTTACTTGTCAGATTCTGTGACAATTGTACTTAAAAAAAAAATTTAATTTAAAATAAAATAGTTTGTGTGCGGGCCCAAAAAAAAACACACAACCAACCACCAAACCCCCACCCGCCCCCCCTAGAGGGGATTTTATCTTTTTCCAATTCATAAAAACCAACCCTCTACCCTTTCTTTTTTTTTTTTACTCCAAACTCAAAAAAAAAAAACACCTCCCAACTCCTTTTTTTCTTTTCCAAATTATTAAACAAAAAACACCCCCCCCCACCCCCAACAAGAAAACCCACCCCCCTCCCTTTTTTTAAATTTTTTTTTTTTTACAAAACCACAACCCAAAACTATTTTTTAAATTAAAAACCACGTTTTCCTTTTCCTTTTAAGAAACGCCTACTGGGAGAACCCCACCTCTTTGTTTTTTTTTTTTTTTTTTCTTTTTTTTAGGCAGCGGGGTGTTCTTTAAAAAACAAACTGCCGCCTCGTGATTCTCTGGAAAAGGAACGATTGTAGTAATGCGAGGAGTAAGAAATACCCGTATTAAACGTACACCTTCCATTTTGTCCATTGTGTGTATTAATGATTTTTATATTAAAGATAATTTCTCATGTCCTCGCTAATAGTTATTTAAAATATGATATCGCGATTAGTCGTGAAATTGTAAGTCAGGGTTTTGACGTAACATTACACAAAATAGCATCGCTATGTGTAAAACAAAATAATTGATGTCTGTGATAAAACCACTGGGAACGGGATCGATATTAATGAAGTTGACACCGAAGTACATGGTAATGACAAAAGTCGATTGATTCCTCCTCTCGAAAATTCAAAGATTCATCCGTTGCGGATTTCCTACGTACTCGCGTAAATACAGGCCAGTTAGAAATACAATTAATTGATCCTAACATCACCGTGCAAAGAAGCTCTTATAGACTTAGCGAGGAAGAGCACAGGATAGTACGCGAGAGAATAGGCGAATTAATTAGGGCAAAGATCATAAGACCTAGTAGTTCACCGTTCGCAAGCCCTATGCTACTCGTAAAGAAAAAAAAGCACGGTTTAGATAGACTGTGCGTCGATTTTCGAGCGTTAAATAAAAATACAGTCACGAATCGGTATCCCCTACCCCGTATCGCGGATCAAATCGCGAGATTGCAAAAGGCGAGCTACTTTATTAGCCTGGACATGGTCAGCGGGTTTCACCAAATTCCCGTTTATCCTAATTCGACGGAGTATACAGCGTTCGTCACTCCCGACGGACAATATAAGTATGTAACGATGCCGTTCGGATTGAAAAATGCACCAGCCGTTTTCCAGAGAGCCATTTCCAAAGCCTTAGGCGACCTCGCTTATTCATATATCGTTGTTTATTTGGACGACGTTGTAATAATCGCTGACTCAATAGACCAAGCTCTAGAAAGGTTACACATTGTACTAAACACCCTCGTAAGCGCCGGATTCTCCTTTAATTTCGCTAAATGTTCCTTTCTGAAAACGTCGGTACTTTATTTGGGATATGTAATTCGTAACGGAGAGGCCCGTCCAAACCCGGGAAAAATACAAGCTTTGAATTCTTTACCTGCACCGTCGACCGTCACACAGCTTAGGCAGTTTATAGGTTTGGCCTCTTATTTCCGAAAATTCATTCCTAAATTTTCACAAGTGATGATTTTCACTACTTACTTCTAGTAGCAAGCACATAACTTGGACGGATAGGCACGAAAAGATAAGACAAAAAGTAATTTCCGTCCTAACAGACGCGCCGGTGTTAACGATATTTGACCCCAATCATCCCATAGAACTACATACCGACGCTAGTTCGGAGGGGTATGGGGCTATTTTAATGCACAAGGTTGAGGGGAAAAATAGAGTCATTGAATATTACAGTAGAAGGACCAGTCCCGCGGAATCTAGATATCATTCGTACGAACTGGAAACATTAGCAGTAGTAAGCGGCGTCAAGCATTTCCGACACTATTTACATGGGCGGAAATTCCTAGTTGTTACCGACTGTAATTCTTTGAAAGCCTCCAGCAACAAAGTAAATTTAAACGACCGGGTCTATAGGTGGTGAGCTTACTTGCAAACATTTGATTTTGACATCATGTATCGAGAGGGTAAACGAATGGCCCACGTAGATTTCTTTTCGCGAAACCCCGTAGACTCGAATTGCCGTATGATTAACAAAATCGCAGAGAAAGAGATTAATCTGGCCGAAATCTCCGAAGACTGGCTATTAGCAGAACAACGTCGTGATCCTCAGATTTCGGAAATCGTCGAAAGGATGGGATAAAACGCTCGAGAAACTGTACGAGTATTACTGGTTCGAGGGAATGGCGAAGTATGTTCGTAAATTCGTCGAGAACTGTCATGCTTGTCGAGTTTCGAAGGCTAATTCAGGTAAAATACAATCTGAACTACATCCTATACCTAAGACCAGCATACCTTGGAATACAGTGCACACGGACGTAACGGGCAAGCTAAGCGGCAAAAATGATTCGAAAGAATATGTCATTGTCCTGGTCGACACCTTCACGAAATTTGTATACCTGCAGCATAACCGTAAGATAGATTCCCTTAACACCATCAAAGTACTTAAGTCCGCTATATTTTATTCGACAGTCCCTGCCGGATAATATCAGATCAAAGAAGAAGTTTTACGGGCAAAGAGTTTCAGGATTTTGTCAGGTTAAACATATCAGATTCGACTTGACAGCAACCGGTGCTAGTAGGGCCAATGGGCAGGTAGAGCGTGTAATGGGCATGTTAAAGAATATGTTTACAACGGTAGAAACGACCGCGCGGCCATGGCAAGACGCGATTGGGGAAATACAGTTGGCTTTGAGTTGCACCACCAACCGCATGACTAATTCGAGCCCATTGGAACCGCTAATCGGTACAACTGCAAACCATACGACCTATTGTTACCCGATAACATGGAAGAAAAGCAAGTCGATAAAGCTGAAATAGTCAGGTTTAATCGCGGTGACTTTGTGTTACGTAAAAACGAGGAAAGGAACCAAACGAAGTTAGATCAGAAATTCAGGGGTCTATTCGTGATAGCAGAGATTTTGGACGGGGATAGGTATCTTAAAAACCTTAGACGGCAAGAGGTCATATAAGGACAGACACGACAGTCTGAGAAAAATGCCAGACAGTTGCGTTCCTGCCGAGTTGGACGTCTGCGGTAGCGACAGAGACGGTGATAATAACGATGCCAGTACACTGACCTCAGAGGATCATTAACACCGCGTTGTGGTCATAGTAATACACCCAGTGCAGCGTTTGTGTTGTCTGTAATGCACCCAGTGCAGCGTTTGTGTTGTCTGTAATGCACCCAGTACAGCGTTTGTGTTTTCTGTAATACACCCAGTGCAGCGTTTGTGTTGTCTGTAATACAACATTTCATACAACATATAATATTTCCTTTTTAAGAAGGGCTCTAAAATTACTTCTATGCCTTTGTTAGAAAAAACGTTCATCCCTTGACCGCGGCTACGTTCGGCGACTGGTTGTCGCCTCGAGCTCAAGCTCACTATCATAAATCTCAAACAAATACAATTCGGTTAGACGACGACATTTGTTTAATTACAGCTACGTTAGAAACTAGATTACAGTACTAAGGAGTTTTCCCGAAGTTCCAAGGGAAGGCTCCGGTGTCTTTCCATCTCCGACATATATGTCAGGTTTTCGCCAGGATTTCGGGCGCAAGGTGATTCTTCATTTGAATCAGACATCGTTTTGCTCAACAAAGTTTATATTTACACGTATATTATTATTTAACAAAGTTTAACTTATAACGTGTTTAACGAATAATTAGTTTAACGAACGATAAATTAAACAAAGCTTAAACAAGGATCTTGGGTTCAATAACGAATCCACGGTCAACGGGAACTTGTCAAATTTTGTGACAATCATACTTGCACTAGTGAATATCTCCTCTATAGTATAACGACAACATCTAATCTGAGTGTGGATTCGTTTCGCGCCCACAACCCTAGACCAAATCTTAACGTCTCCCCGACATATATGTCGGAGTCACATTAGAATTTAGGGCACGTAACGCTTCAACGTTTGGATTAGTCATCGTTTTACAAAACAGGGATTATATTTACACGTATATACGAGATTTTACAAAGTATGATGAATATTGAGTTTAATGAATAATAAGCTTAACAAATAATATGTTTAACGAATGATTAGATTATCGAATAATAAGTTTAACGAATAATAAGGCTAACGAATAATAAGATTAACGAATAATATGTTTTACGATTAATAAGTTTATAGAGTAATGAGATTAACGCATAATATGTTAAATGAACACTATTAACAACGTGCTTGGGTTCAAACGAATCCACGGCCAACGGTATAACCCTTTACTATGCGTAGAATAATTTTAGACACCAAAAATACGATTACTGAGACGCTCGGTATACTGCTCGATATGTCACTTTTCAAGGCGATCACACGAATGAATAAACTGATGGAATTCTTTCTCGCTGTACGATTACATTTCATTTGTTATATGCTCGCTGGAGGCATCGAGAAGGTTCCAATCGCCGTTGCTAAGCAGTTTCTGCCAACAGTTTGTTGTATACTCGTTGGAAGCATCGTGAGAGTTCCAAGCGCCGTTGCTAGGCAATTTTTGTCTGGAGTTTGATTCTTAATACAACGTGTGTCCCATTATATCGACACCTCCAAAATACAATCCTATGTGGCCAGGCCCGTTCTTGAGGCCGTATGCCGCCACAACCACATTTCTAGGAAAAACCATACAACCGTTTCACACCTTCGTCAGGCAAAACGTTTATCCCGTGGCCATGGCTACGTTCTGCGACCAGTTGTCACCTCGAACCCAATTTCGCTATCACAAATCTCGAACAATTACAACTATGATGAAATCTAAGCTAAAGCATTAGAGGTCTCTTCCCAAAATTGCAAAGAGAGGGCTCCGGTTTTCCTTTCATCTCCGGCATATATATATAAAAGGTATATGGGAATATATGGGAATGGGAAGAATCGGAAAAGTTAGGAAAATTATGAACGAAAAACATAAAGAGGGTCTTAAGGAAAGATTATAACACGTCCTCGTACATGGTGATGGAAGAAAATAAAGTGGACAAGTTAAGAATCGTAGCGAGCAGAAGAGACGTAAGGTACAATATAAGGAACAATATAATCCCCAAATACAGGCAAGAGAAAAGGTGAAAATGGAAAGAGGAAAGTGAACGATATTATGCAGAAGAGGACATAAACGTGAGAGAATTGAGAACCTGGCAGAAGACCTAGTACAGGCGGTCAGGGCACGGCAATGGCAGACACAATATAACAGAATAATAAAAGAAACGAAAAGTACAAGGATAGCGAGATTCAGATGCGGTAATATAGAAAGAATCAATCACTTCAGGATAAAATCAAAAGAAAAGAACCTGTGTGGTACCTGATTGTTACTAGATTGTTGGGACAAATGGAAGAAACGATAGAACACCTCATAAAAGAATGAAGGAAAAAGGATGGCCATGCGTGGACAAGAGCAGGGAAGGAAATGTGACGAGTATTTTGAATATTTCAATATATTTAAAATATCATTTATTTTAATATCGTGTGAAAATTACAATGATTAAATAAGAAAATTATAATAATGTATATGTGCCCCAATTTTGAAGACACAAGTAGGGTACATATCGATTCTGCGCTACTTTGCATGAACTTCAACAGAATTTCTTGTAGAATTTCCTCGTCCGCGAATAGCGCATGTTTGATTTCGAATTTAGGTTGACCGAGAGGATGCAAGAGAGGAGGTTAATGTAACATAACATATTTTGTTTCTTATACATATTTATATGGCGATAAAAAACTTCGTTGGACTATATGAAATAAGCACTATGGAACTGCTTCCCCTCCTCCTTTTCATAGTTTAGTTAGCACTATAGGCTATCGAAGAACATCACCCATGCCGTACTGCGTTTCGGAGGAATGTCTTTGCGTCTTATGTATTTTTTATCTAAAAGCCTGACAGCATTTTGAAGGAACACCTTTTGCACGTGTTGCGTAATATTTCGGATGAACATCTTTTACACGTTATATATCTTACGTAACTTGACTTATCCTGTTCCTTCGTATATTTGATTCCTTTCTAAAAAATCGTAGAAGAGCAGGAGGAAGGAATTTGTTTCAACAAAATTCTTCTAACTTTTATATTTTATTAGTGTGACAAAATAGAACATTGACATTTACATATTTAACTTACATTCTTTTTAAGAAATCGTAGAGAAGAAATAAACGGCAGAAATTTATCTAAAATAATTCTTTTTATTTTTTAAACTCTATACGCGAATAGCATAAAATTTATAAATGATAAAACTTAGACTTTAAGTTAATAACTGAAGTTGGCAGTTCGCGATCTATCAGGAAGCGTTCTTAGAAAAAGTTGTCATTCCACGTTTCTTGTATGTACAACATGTACAGTCCTACTTATTCGCTTTTTGCACAATTTCAACGTATTTCACGTATTTATCGTATCGTATCGAACACTTTCGAATTGCTGTGGGTATATATGATTCATACAATACTCGAATTCACGTACCGTATTCATAGCACATTCAGTAACAAATATAGATGTAATGTCGTTTGATATTTTGATAACTTTTATTTAATCCTGGTAAAACGATCTCCAATTTTATGATATTGGCAAATTCTACACATCGATCCTCGGCTGACTCGTTAATTGCAAATAATCGTTGAACATGGTTTTTCGATCGCATCAGTTCTTTCCACATGTACATGTTGAAATCCAGATATCATCTATTGGTGATAGAGTACCGTCACTCCTACCATGGTCAATGACATGACCAACGGGGTACGGTATTTTTGACTTGGACTCATCGGTATCACATTCCCGTACTGCCAGTGAATCCACATTCCCGCACCCAATCTGATTAATTCAAGGTGGAGTCAGGTAGGATTAGAGAAAAGTGAAAGGACGAGCAACGGCTGACGCAGATCTCGCGGGTTATTAACCCGCTAAGACGCCCCGCTCCTTTACTCGGGAAAGCTGAACTCTTACGCTCGCATTGTCTTCCTGAAATATCCATGTCGAACTGAAAGATAGGAATGTGTAAAAGGCAACTGGATAGGTAAAGGATTTGGGACAGCCATTGCTCCGTTAGCTATTGGCAGGTCAGTGTTTACTAGACTGCACCGACTTGGACGAGGAATTGGCATTTGGCACAGATGGGCGTGAGGAGTGCAATACCACACCAGCACCTTAGAGGCCCAAATGTCAATAAAGATCCAGGCGATTACTAAGGTCCATCCTTTCATGCATTATTTCTTTCTAATTTTTGGGTATTCGAACTCATTTTGTTTGTATTTATATTATCTTTGGTTGAAAGAGAAGAAAGTAACGGTCAAATAGTCCGTACACAACACATAATATTATTCATAGTAAAATTATTATACCGGATATTTGGGTGATCTGATGTAATCAGAACACACTAAAATAACCGAAAATATATGTATTTATATTAGTTCCTATTTTTTAATGCGAAAATACTTTTATACGTACCTTGATAATCGTTGTCAGGTTATTGAGTTAAAGTCTTCTTTCAGAATAAATTTCTTAATGCCCATCAGGTAAATTACAACATACTTCTCCCAATTCATACCCCGTAAATCTAGTTTGACCATATCGCTGTCGTTCAACATTTTCACTTTCCTCGCTAAGTCGCAACAGATATCTCTTTGGAAATTCCATTCGTGCGTGGCGAAATATGCTGAACAGCTAATTGCAATTTTTCAGAATTTTCATCATTCTGAAATATCATTTTTAATTATTATTATAGATGAAGTCAAAGATTATCCCAGAAACATTGTTCTCGTTGTTTGAGAATCGATAGAATACTCACACTGGTTTACTACCTCGGAGTCTTAAAAAGATATCTATAACAAACGCAGGCTAAACGTGCGGTATTACACTTGGAACGTTGTAAATATGTTTATTAGCTATAATTAGACAACCCCAGTGCCATAGCGTATCGTTCAGTGGCATTTCTATGCTAAACTTTATCATAGCATCTTTCATCTGAACACATCTTGCCAATTAAAACAATTACATTTGTACAATTAATCGAATCACGCTTAATGTAAAGTTTACTACTATCCCAGTATTTCTTGAAATATTATGCAATTTAAATAAATATTATATTATATCTGAACTTTCGGACGTTCGCGGGCAGACGTGATCTCGAAGAAGCACGCCAACGGGAGTCGTAAATTTCCATTACGATTTGACTAATCGACGCCACGAATCGTTCGATGTCTTATTTCTTGTGGGATAATAAGGATGATCGATTGAATATAACGCTGCCATTAACAGATTATTATATATTTTAGTAATCCAACAACTTCAATGTAATACAAGATTGCGTATGTGAAACGACAACTACGATCGAGTACGACCTGAGATTCCTTTCGTGTTGACAACGGTGATGATATATCTTCTGTCGATTGAATGTCTTCGACTTGTAGATTCTGCTTGACTTCTGACTCTTGCTGTTCCTTGCACTGTCCTTTGACTCGAGTTGATGTAGACTACCTGATGAGATTTGACAGTTACATGACTGTTCTGTCGTCGTGAGAACAAGTCGACTTTCCTAATGTAGTAGAAGAAATTGAGTTGACCCTCCTGATGTCGTAGAAAAAGTTGAGTTACTGATTGAGTTGAGTAGAGAGGTTGAGAAGTTGAAAGCTCGATAAGGGTGTGTCCTTTCAACAAAAAACGCGGATTCGTTGCTCACACTTTTCATCAGAAAAGTCAGGGTAATGATCCACGATGCCGATTGGTTATGACCAATGTTAGAAATGAAGATAGGAGGAAGAATCCTCCTACCAACGTGGCTCATGGACGATATTGTTTATGGAAAAAAACAGCTTTTCCGTTAGACAACTATCCGCTTTCTCCGTAATTTGTAACAACGTGCTATAAACCTAAGGACTGTTCTAAGTACCAGCTATAAACCGAAAATACTTGTAGGGTTAAAGGTTCCTGCAAGCTAATGAGATTCCGTTTGTGGTGGGGCCTTAGGTTTATTGAGGGTCTGTATAATGGTGCGTGGGTCTTGACGGTCAGACAATGAAGGACATCGCACGGACCATCTCACGCGACGTAACTATATCAGTATTTTTCTAAATTAACGTATTGAGAGCAAAAGTGGACTTTTGTATTCTACGTTCGATTGCGCTTCCAGTGTCTACGTTACTTAAATAAATTGAAACTTTTAGAATACTCTAACTTTGGAATTACATTAGTAGAAAAAAATTCGTAATAAATGTTACTTAAAAGGGTTAGCGTCCCTCGTGCAGTTGCAAATTTTAACTTCACGATCATCATATAGTGTGACATGCTATGCAGTACATATTATCGTGTCGACTACGAAATCGTCACTATGTCCAATCTTGCATCTCTCCTGTCCCGTATTGCTGTTGCACATCCTCTGCTGATAAGCAGAACGAGACCTGGTAACACTAAATTGCTTTAGAAACTATTTGTGGTTCTCGATTAACAGAAATATAGCACTAAATAGATAGGAATGAATTCTCGTGATTGAGATCAACAAAAAGTGTAAACTATAATAATGATGATCTAGTGGAGAGCCCCTCATTTATCTTCTCACAAACAAATCAATTAACTCCACTTTTGTGAAATGTAAGGAGTATTGAATAATTATTATTGAAAAAGAGCTATGAAAACATGTGTCAATCCAAAAATATTCTCTATGCAACCAGGACATGGTTCTTCCAAAGAGGCGCCAATTATGCTTGGCCGCACTATCGCAACTGGCAGATCTTTGCACTTGCTTCATATAATTTGCTCTGCCAAATTCTTACTGAATGTGTATGTATTGGGATAAGTTTTTAAGATCTCTTTTTCTATTTCGTTGATCGACGTTTTGTCGAATTTATCACACATATCGATAACCTCTGAAGGTTTCAAATTCGTGCTGCAAAATCAATAAGAAGTGAACATATTCTTCACACTACAATAATAAATATAATATTCAGAAACGATGGAACAACGTCTGTATATAATTTATCCTTACGTATAAACTTTCTCCCCGATCTCATGTAGATTCGCATTACTATAAGATGTGCTAATGTGGACGAAGCTAATTGGATTTCTTAGTTTGTTCCAAAATTCGATGACACAAGCAGTACCATTCGTATTCACATAAATAGCCATGTCTAATGGATCGTTGAATATCACAGTGGCTGCGACGTCAAAAACTTTTTTTTCTTTTTCCAACAACATATTTCTATGTTCTTACGAAAGACCCAAATCAGGCAGACTCACGTCATATTTCACGGGATAAACTCTGGCGAAAACTGAAGGATACTTTGCTTTCATGTCATTATAAAATTATATAGCGCAACGAATATTACTTTATTACCAAGTTACTATTACTATTAACAAGACTATTACCAATACTACCCTTTCTTATTTTCATACGATAGAATCTAACACGCTATCCAAAATTGCGTTAAATGCAGCATATCGTAACTTCATATTTTCCAACCACCAAAATTTACATATGATGTTTCCGAAATAATGATTCCGAATAAATATTTATTCAATCTAATGATTCGTATAAATTCCTTTCGGCCGAAAATTTTATTCGGATAATAATTATTCATTATTCATAGGAAATTAATTTCTGTAGTCGTTTGAATAATTTATCGTTATGTATTTGAATACATTATTCAAATAACGATTGCCATACTATTTAAATAATATTGGGAGTAACTGCTAATTATTTTCGATTTTATTTGCATTTTGTAAAATTCTCACTATTCTGCTGATAACATTTTATCTATAATCGTCCCAATGTAGTGTCCTCGGATCCCTGCTGTTCTCCATCTACACTGCCAATTTACCAATATTAACAGAGATAACTATAGCGACATTTGCTGACGACACAGCGCTATTAGCATCCCACGCAGACCCGATAACTACATCATCCATTCTCCAGCGATGTCTCGACTTTATGGAGAAGTGGTTTCACAAATGGGGCTTCTAAATTAACGAAAAAAAATCCACACATATAACCTTTACGCTGCGAAAACAAACCTGCCCTCAAAGGGACCATTAACAATATAACAATTCCTAAAAAGGATTCAGTCAGATACCTGGGCATGACTCTGGACAGGAGATTAACATGGAAACAACACATCATAGACAAATCGAAGCAACTCAAGGCTAAACTTCAAAAATTCTACTGTCTCAATGTCCAACGTTCCAACCTAAGCACGCAGAACAAAATTACACTCTATAAGACCATAATAAAACTTGTCTGGATCTACGGAATCCAACTATGGGGAACAGTAAATAATTCCAACATTGAAATACTTCAACACTTCCAATCGAAAATACTAAGATCCCTAATAGATGCACCCTGGTTTGTTACCAACGAAGCAATACATCGCGACCTCAAGATACCCACAGTCAAAGAAGAAATAACAAAATGTAGTAATAGATATATCAAAAGAGTTAACAAACATTGAAACCCCCATTTACTAAATTACTTAATACGTCAGACCATATCCGCAGGCTAAGAAAACACTATCCGTTAGACCTAAGCACTAGATTCAGCTAGATATTTCTAATAAGTAATATTTGCTTATTTATAATATTATTATTTATAAATTATTCTTATTTATAAATTATACTTATTCTAATAAGTTTGTGGCTGCACTCGACAACCAAATACCGCCACTCGACTCTAACGGAATGGACAGAACGGACACGTGGCGCAGTTGTTAGCGTCTTAGGTTTCGAACGTTCGGGACCCGGGTTCGATTCCCGGCACCCGTAGTCCGATTTTATTTCCACGCACCAAAAAAAAAAAAATAGAAGAAAAATCAGCAGCGACATCTACAGCCCCCAGCCGACAACTACCCTCTGGACCAGGCCCAACCAGCTTACCGACAACAACTACCCACCGCTATCACGGTCAACGGAGACATCATCCACCTCAAGTTAATGAGTTTATTAACTTATTATAAATAATTAACCATGTCACTGCGCCACGCCAGAGAAACTTACTCAAAATTCTCAATACGAGAATTGATTGTAAACTATTTGTAAATAAAAGAAAAATTTATAATAATGTGCATACTTGACCTTTTATATTGCATTAACTGAATATTAGACGCAGAACAATGTAATATATAAATAAGTTATCAGAAACGGAATAGTACCAATCACCTACAATTTGTAAATATGAGAAATCGATATTTTGAACTGTGAGAGTGAAAGTATTTTATGACAAAGGAATAATATAGAAAACATTTGCAGTGATTCATTTGGAAAATTACATAATGTTTACCAATATCTTTTTTATGAAATTTAAATATGAACCATTACATGAAATGTCAGAACGTTTTCGAGGCATCAGTGACATCGGCTGAAGGAACAGCTGTGAACAGAATTGATAACAATTTTGATTTAGATTAATGTTGACAGTTTGCAAACAAGTAGACTTCATAGGATCATCCTCACCGTTTAATTATAAATTACATTGAAAGCGTAAACATAACGGTACACTTCTTCACGAATATAAAGATTATCTTAAACAAACCAAGAAATCTAATCAAACTAAGAAAATTTCGTACATTGCTTTAGTTACACATTTCTCTTCACAAGTAACAATGAGCAAAGAAGCAAAGGAACAATCATTAAAGGAACGATGTAACACATATATATCACAAATACGTTGTTCATTGAATGGCAGCCTTACAAAGATCACAAAATTTTCTTCCGCTGTGACTTTCGTCGTGATTTGCATATGTTAAAGGATAATCCATTTATTCGACGTATATTTTCATTGATATAACACACCAATGTCTTCTTCTGCATCCATGGAGTGGTTGTTCAGTTATGCGTCAATGATAAATTTACCAAAGAGTAAAAAACTTTCATATTATATTTAACGTTTGAAGGAAAGTTCATTAGGCCAATATAAAAAGAAATGCACAATAAAACGTGAAAAATTAGTTTATATTCAGTATATTAAACATGTTCCTCCATCTGTGACATAATATGATTATAATATAGTTGAGGTGGGATTGGGCGATCGTTGATATTGAAACACTCGAGTATACTTAACGTGGTGTTTATTAAAATATACCCAAAGTGTACACTAGTCGTATAACACAACCGGCTAGATTGATTCCTGATTACAAATATATCGGCGCGGGAGAAGTATCGACTTCACTGTTGCTGCTCGAATGACTCGATTACCAAAAGTCCTCTCGCTTCCCTATGCGCTATATTTATATGCGTCGGAGTTGACAAAAGGCGTCGGGTCTTTCTTTCGACGGTGTTCTCGAAAGATCCTGACGGTCGCTGAACTCTCGACCTTGTTTACTATTTTGACTTTACCTGTAGTCGGAGCGAAGGCATATGATCACGACAAAAACAACGGATTTTAATTGCCCTATAATAACCGCCTAAGGTTGTCGGATCTATGATAATCCTATCTACAGGTAAACAAGGTTTTTTGTGTAGCGGGTCAAGGAACGGAAACCGTTGTAAAATTTTACCGTCAAGTGCCGCTACATAGTTATAATATATGTCGGAGATGAAAGGACACCGAAGCCTTCCCTTTGGAACTTTGGGGAAGTCCCCTAACATTATAATCTAGATTCTGATCATAGCCGTAATTAAGCAATTGTCGTCATTCAATCCCATTGTATTTGTTCGAGACTTGTGATATTGAGCTTAGGCTCGAGGCGACAACCAGTCGCCGAACGTAGCCGCGGTCAAGGGATGAACGCTTTGTTTAACAAATGTATGGAGTAATTCTATAGCTCTCCTTAAAAGAAATAGTTGTAGCGGCACTCGACAGTAAACATTCCAACGGTTTCAGTCCCGTGGCTCACCACACGCAGACCCCATTCTTCGGGTAAGATGATTACCAGATGTCGATGCATCTCCGCAGTACATGTTCAGTTAGCCTGAGGGCCTGTTATAAATCTTAAGATTTAGTTAACTAAAGTTCTTCAAGCAGACAAGCAGTCTCTGTCACAACTGCCGGAAATCTATTTTTTTCACGAACGACGCTTCCCACTAGCAACTTTCCCTCAAGGGCGGCTAGCATCCTTCTCTAACTACCAACATGGAAATTGACCAATTAACAGCAACGTCAATTTCCCTCACTTTCCGAACGAAGGCTTTACTTGACGAATCCGATGATCTCGTGTCCTTAGACACACCCCATCATAGTTTTCCTCTGCAGCATCATCGTGGCGGAAAGTCATTCTGTCGTGAGGTTGCATTAGCGAGTTACATAGCGTCTTAACGCTCGGTGAATATTTTACGTTTTGACAAAGGGCTAGTTTAGTAATACTTGTACCGTACACAATTAGATCGAGTCCGACTTAGACTTTGGAAGAAAGTACATTTGTTATCCCGTTGACCGCGGATTCGTTACCGAACCTAAGACCATTGCCATTAGTGTCTTATTACCGCGGTTACGTGTCAATTCCGCAATATCCACACTTGTACTATTAATCATATTTGTACTAGCAAATATCTTCTCTAAAGCATAACAACAATGTCTAATCTAAATGAAGATTCGTTACACTCCCTTAATCTTAATCATAATGTGATCCCGACATGTATAAATATAACAATTATAAATATTCTAATTGGGATAAACTTTTATGCGATTAAATGATATTTATATTATATCGACTTCGAGAGAGGACTTCTAATTCGATGAGTATATATTTTTCTTTCCTTTTTTTCATAAATGTTCGCCAATTTCTACGAAACTTCTTGGCCAGTCGAGGTACTTTTTGTATCTTGTAGGGTATATTCTTTCGTTGACCTCGTTAAGAAAATTGTTTGATTTGTTTGTTCTAAACTATCTTTTGTTTTAAAAAACTAATTTCACCGATGAATGATATACCGATTTCGTGTATGTCTATCGACTTCCATGGAATGGCTTGATGAACCAAAACAATTGGTCTCGTTATATAATCTTGTGGCGGCACTCGACCATGGAACATTCCAACGGCTTCGCGACACAAAGCGCTATACCTTCAAAGCGTAAGACCGACAAGCCTAATGTACCATCGATATCCCTACGGTTCTTTTGCCAAATATTCGGAAGAATGCATACGCGGCAACCGTCGCGGACATCTAATAAACGCGTGCGTAGTGGGGATATCGAGGGGCAACAAAGAAAAGAATCCGTTTGGTTTCGAACCAAAGATTCATTCTGTCCCAGCTGCGAAGTGCTGCAACTGCAACCGCAACTGCGGAACACAATTAGAGATACGTGATTATTGGCTCTTGATAGTTAATCGTTAATCGTGAATTGTCGTTAATCGTTGATCGTTAATTTTTGATCGTAAATTGTTGTCCGTTGGTTGTTCATTGTTTAACAAACTTCTTTGATGAAAATCAAGAGTATTTCTTGCGGGCACCTTCACCAACAACCACATAAAATTGGTGACCCCAACGTAATCTACAGCGAAAGAGATGATCGTGATAGTGAACTGAGATTTCAATCACTGCGTTTCTTGGTGTTTGTAAAATGGCAAATAATCGTCATGGAAATACAGCGAATCAATTGGTCCGTGTGCCTCCAGTAATGCCCCAGAGGTTAGGGCTATGGTCCGCCATAGTGGAAGGGCAATTCGCGTCAGCGGGCATCACAGACGACGATGCGAAATTCACGACCCACATCGGATGCCTCAAGACTCGGTCCTGGAGCAAATCGAGGACATAGTATTAAATCCCCCAGTCATCGGACGATATGACAAACTCAAGAATGAGCTTATGTGCATCCTGGCTGAATCCGACAGCGCTAAAGTAAAAAGATTGGTGGAAAACGAAGAGATGGGCGACAGGAAGCAGTCGCAATTCTATTACGATCTAAAGAAATTCGCCAGTCCTTTTGTGTCAGACGATTTCATCCTCACGCTTTGGAGGAATTGCCTACCAGCTTGCATCAGGCACGTCCTGGCTGTTGTCGACGACACCAGCGTAGACACATAGTTCGATTTGTTGACGGGTACTTTCCTCGGATATAGAATCCATACAGCACACGGGCACCCCTAGGGCCATGGGGGTTGGGATTGACGCCCAACCAACGCACAAGGCACCCAGTACCTTGTTACCTTATTAGCTAAGCCTGCAGGGGCTGTCGCTCGTCTGAGGTCGAACGGGGCACATTCTAAGCCCTACCGTCTCTCCAGGACGGTTCCGGAGCAGTTGGGACGCTGCTCACCCGCCGAGGGCCATTAGGTGGAGCCAATACACCTTAGATTCGGCCCTCTTGCCAGCATCTTGGCCATCAACCACTGCCACCACGAGTCCATACCCATAATTGGCCGAGCAGAGGGGTCGCTACTCCCTCCGGGCTGTAACTCGACCCGCGTGGTACCATTCTTAGTCATTGGTGGGACTATCGTGTGGATGTACGGCCACGTCACTGCCGGCCGGCGACCTGCTAACCGTGCTCGGCAGTTCCAGATGGGACTCACGTAAGCGGGGACCTCAAGGTACAGTGTGCCCGGGAACTTATCCCGACGGTCCCACCCTTGGCATCAGGATCGTGGGTGCGCTACTACCCAAGGCCACGTAGAGAGAATGTAACCGTACTTAAACGCCTTACACTCCCGGCGACCTTCCCTGCGGTGTACATAAGGACTCACGTAAGCGGGACGCTTGTCCCGATGGTCCTCCTGGCTGTGGGAACGTGGGTTTGCCAGCCCCCATAGACTCACATAAGCGAGTCCTCCCTGCGGGAAACCAGCGTAGACAAGTTAACGCGGACTGCTGACCAGATAGAGGAAGCCTATTCAGAGAATGGTCAACGTGCATCCCGATTAGCAACCGTCACCTAACCGCCTGTACAAAATACGGTGGCAATCGAACTATGAATCGCTTACTACAACGCCTTGAATGAACAAATAATCCAACTGCGGACGCAAGTAAGTGCGTTGATCTTTGGCAACAACCGCCCTTCACGTCGACGAAGCCGAAACCGTCGTAGGTCGAATTCTCGAGAAAGACAGCAGCCTGGACTCTGTTATTACCACTCGACTTACCAAGAACGCACGAAGAGGTGTATTCTTCCATGCACCTGGAACCAGGGAAACGGGACCAGTCGTACGTAAACGCGACAAATGACGACGGCCTAGCGTCCCGCCGCATATTCGTCTTGTCCCTTTGTCTTTTCTCTTAGCCCCACCACACACCTGTTCCGCAACCCTCGTCAGTTGTGAAAGCGACGCTGGCGGCGGGGGGAGGCAATAAGAGTTCCCAGCAGTCCGCTGCTATTGCGAAAGATTAATGCGCGTAAGGGAATGAACAGAGCGGGAGAGGGTGAGAACATCCCACCCTTGAAGGGTTCCGCGCCGAAGGACGGCCCTACGCTGTCCTAGGTGGTCATAGAGGCCGACACGTCGAGGAGGATCTGGACCTCATCAGACTTGCATGACGGTCCAGGGAATAGCGTAGAGAGAGGTGGTCCTTCCCAATGCCCGTACTAACCAAGGAACGATTTCTCAAACAGGAGAAGACGCAGAAGTACTAAGGCAGTAATCCGAAAATTTTCTGGGTCCCAGACATTCCAGCTGAACATCAGGCGGACCACCGTGGGGTTTTAGTTGGTAAAGTCCGATACTACTCCGCCACTTCCCAGGAGGATTTCCCCACGTATAAAGAAAAAAGAAAAAAAGAAGAAAAAGAAAGAAGCTTCCAACATTGACGCAGTTCATCGCCCCTTCTGGAGAACGTATCCAAGGAGGTAACAGTAGATAGTACACTGATGTTGTGAATATTGTTTATTGATTTATGTGTATTTAAATTATAATTTGAATTTTCATTATTGTTTTGTGGTAGTACCTTCTTTTTGGATTATCATGTGCTAGAAGATTTATTTCTGTATTCAAACGCGTTAAGCTTATTCGTAAAGTTTTGTAGAAATCAAATTTACTTACTTCTTTGTACTTACAAGCTATTATTGAAGAAAATGCATTTCATAACTACATAAATCTTTTTTATTTGTTTGTGTATTATTATTATTGTCATTATTCAGGTAAATGTTATTCTGTTAGCAAAATGTAACCTTGCGCTTTTATATCTATAGGGAACAGGATCGAAAATAAGCAGACGATGCTGTGTCGGAGGAAAGCTAGCGATGGGTGTGTCTAACGCAAGGGACCATCGGATTTGTTAAGGACAATTTTGGTTAGGAAAGTGAGGGCAGTAGACATTGCTTCTGATTGGATGAAAGAAGGTTGGTAGACTAGGAAGGGTCTTAGCCGCCCTCGACAGAAAGTTGCTGGTGTGAAGTATTATACGTGAGAAAAACTAACTTTCCCGTGTCTGTGAATGGTAAACAACAAGCTTTAGAAACGATTCAGTAAAGAGATGTTTGTTCGGTCTGAAGGAATTTAGCTAGAAAATTCCTGAGATTTGTGTTAGGTTCTTAAGACTATTGACCCCACTGGTACGCAGTGAAGATGTGCGGACATCTGGTTGCAATCTTGCTCGCGGTATGTGGTCTGGTCTAGGTAGAGTGTCGCTCGACGTAACACGCTTCGTTTAGAAATTGTGTAAGTTACTGATTGATTGTGAATATAAATACATGAATCCTTTCTAAGCAATGTCATAAATGAATTTATTTAGAAATTGAGCGGGTGAAAAGACAACATAAAACGGATTATAAGCCCCATCTTCGTAAAATTGTATTCATATTGTTTCTACTTAAAGGAGAAACACGTAACGTTCAAATAGTCAGTGCACAAAACATAATATTACCCAGAGCAAAATTATTATACCGAATATTTTCGTGATCTGATGTATCCAGAACAGCCTGAAATAGTCGAAAATATATGTATTTATATTAGTTCCTATTTTTTTATGCGAAGATACTTTTATACGCACCTTGATAATCGTTGTCGGGCTATTGAGTTAAAGTCTTCTTTCAGAATAAATTTCTTAATACCCATCAGGTAAATTGCAACATACTTCTCCCAATTCATATCCCTTAAATCAAGTTTGACCATATCGCTGTCATTCAACATTTTTACTTTCCTCTCTAAGTCGGAACAGTTATCTCTTTGGAAAGTCCATTCGTGCAAAATGAAATATTGTAGCGATGTGAACAGCTTATTACCATTTTTGAGAAGTTTCATCAATCTGAAATATAATTTTTAGTTATTATTACAGATAAAGATAGATGCTATC
Organism: Bombus balteatus; assembly: GCA_019201815.1. Classification (NCBI taxonomy): domain Eukaryota; kingdom Metazoa; phylum Arthropoda; class Insecta; order Hymenoptera; family Apidae; genus Bombus; species Bombus balteatus. The sequence continues at coordinate 22,798 of JAFJHM010000067.1, read as the reverse complement.
CCCGAAAGATTGTTCTCATTGTTCGAGGATTGGTAGAATACTTACTTTGGTTTACTACCTCGGAATTTTAAAAAGTTATCTATGACGAACGCAGGAAAAACATGCGGAATTACACTCCGAACGTTGTAAATATATCTATTAGCTATCATTGGACAACCCGGGTACCATAGTGTATCGTTCAGTGGCGTTTCTATACTACATTTCACCATGGTATCTTTCATCTGACCCCATCTTGCGAATTGAAACAATTACATTTGTACCATTAATCAAATTACGCTTAAAGTAAAGTTTATTACTATCCGAGTATCTCAGGAAATATTATGCAATTAAATAAGTATTACATTACATCACTATTTTCCTAAATTAACGTATTGAGATCAAAGTGGGCTTTTGTATTCTACGTTTGTGTGCGCTTCCATTATCCACGTTACTTGAATAAACTGAAACTTTTGGAATACTCTAACAATCGAATTATATTAGTTGAAAAAAATTCGTAATAAATATTACTTAAAAAGGCATGCGTTACTCGTGCAGTTGTATACTTTAACTTCATGATCACGATGTAGCGTGACATGCCATGCAGTACATATTATCATGTCGACTACGAAATCGACAGGCACTACATCCAATCTTGCATCTCTCCTACCTCGTATCGCTGTTGCACATCCTTTGCCGATTAGCAAATAGGTACCTTGTAACATTACATTGATTTAGAAATTATTTGTGATTTTCGATTAGCAGAAATGTAATGCTAAATAGATAGGAATGAATTTTCGTAATAGTAAGCAACAACAAATGTGAACTATAATAATGATAATCTAGTGGAAAACAGCACGTTTAGCCTCTCACAAACTAACCGATTAACTCCACTTTCGTGAAATGTAAGATGTATTGAACAATTTCTATTGAATAATATCTATTAAAATACCTGTAATTCCAGAAATATTCTGTATCCAACCAGGATATGGTTCTTCCAAAGAGGCACCAATTATGCTTGGCCGCACTATCGCAACTGGCAGATCTCTGCACTTGCTTGCTACAATCTGCTCTGCCATATTCTTACTGAATGTGTATGTGTTTGGATAAGTTTTTAAGATCTCTTTTTCTATTTCGTTGATCGACGTTTGGTCGAATTTGTCACACACATCGATCACCTCCGAAGGTTTCAAACTCGTGCTGCAAAATTAACAATAAGTGAACTTATTTTTCACGCTATAATTACAAATATTATATTCGTAAACCATGGAATAACGTTTGCGTGTATCTTATTCTTACGTATAAATCTTTTCCCCAATCTCAGGTAGATTAGCATTACTATATGCTGTGCTGACGTGGACGAAGCTAATTGGATGCCTTACTTCGTTCCAAAGTTGGATCACACGAGCAGTACCTTTCGTATTCACATTAACAGCCACGTGTAACGGCTCATTGAATCTCACAGTGGCCGCGACGTGAAACACTATGTTTACTCTCTCTAACAACAGATTTCTATATTCTTGCGAAAGTCCTAAATCCGGCAGACTCACGTCACCTTTCACAGGATAAACTCTGCTGAAAAGTGAGGGGTTCTTTGCTTTAATGCCATCATAAACCTGAAAACGAAAATTCCAGAAATGAGAGTTAATCAATTTGGCTCCTGACAGGCTTAAACATTGAAAGAAACAAGAATATATTTACGAACGGGATTATCCATGATCTTCTTAAATCGTTGTTCTATCGTTTCGTTCGTTTTTGGACGAATTAGAAGATAAATGGCAGTGATGCGTGAACATACGCGCATCAGTTTTTCCAGAAGACCTATTCCCACGAAACCAGTTGCTCCAGTTACAAGAATCCCACTACCGGCGTAGAATTCCTCCAAAGTATTCATTTTGTTCAACCCTTTATTGATCGCATTTTCATTCCTTTCTTTATTTATTGTATCCATGTTCCAGGATCTTCTCTCTTTCAGTCCCAATATTTGCCACTGAATTATCAAATAGTAAATGGACAAATGTTTAACCCCTTCCCGTGTTTTAAGGGAAGGGGTTAAAGTAATGTACAAAATTTGTTATAATTGAGATTTTAAGCTTAAACAATCCTTTTGTAGTTTCTTTTGGCTTCTGTATTTTTTGTTTTATTTGTATTTGTGTGAATATAATAGTATGCAGTGATCGTTAATTTGTGTGGAACATTTGCGTGGTTCGTGCGAGACAGTGTTCGCTCACATATAGTAGCACCTGGAGAATACATATGTGATTATTATGCGTGCGCGCGCGGAAGAGACGACGAAATCTGGATAAACATTGTTTATATGTGCTCTTGTTTATTAATTATTTATGAAGGTAAAAGGACTCATATTTCCGATATGCCGTTACAGATTTCATTGAGTAAACAGGTTTAATCTATAATCGATGATTTTTCTTAGAAAACGTCGCGCAGAATGCTTTACGTCTCCGAACGTCATAGTCTTCTTCTTTACGATTTGCATGAGGTAAGCTGTTACTCATCTATACTTCGTGTAAGAATCAAAGCGTACTTTTTTGTACTCCATTTTCATCTTACTTTAGCTTTAGGAATGTGCAATATTTTTTTATTATCCTGTTTATATATATTATAGTGCATTACATTCTACGTCATTAATTTTTGTAATTTGTTTTCTGCTTGATCTTTACAATACCAAGGCTTTTATTGCACAAATTATTGTCTTATAAAGATTTGATGCGTTAAATATTGTACACACACATCCATATATATAGTACACAAGTAAGAAAAATTATTATAATCAACTGATAACAATTTTGTATAAATATTGAACATAAAGTACTTTTAACTCTTGAATGTCTATGAAACGATGTTTATGTTGTTATTCGAAGTGATATTTTAAGGCAGCATCTAAATAATTAACAAATATAATTATAAGCAATGCGATAAATATAACAAGAGACATTTTATCACCATGTAGAGTATTTTGCTTAAATTTAATATAATATTTGCGTAAATACATACTCTCTCCACTGCCATTTCATGGTTTCTTTTATATGTAGTCAATATTACGTATTTATACTTCAGTTCATTTGCATATATTTCAGTTTATTTACTAAAGACAAGGGATCTTACCATTTAAAATGTAAAATGCCTATAATACCTCGCATGGTTAATGCGGAGTGACTCAATTTTTGCCAAAAAATAATGGGAGTCTCGAGCAAGTATGTTACGAAGGCGAATGTTCCGATTACATCTACTGATTGGTTGTAAATTATTGCAAAATTACAATAATGAATCAGTTTTACTGCGTAAAATGTAAAATATAAAATAAATATTTGAGAATTTAAAAACTTCATTTCAACTATTGTAGTAATTAATAACCCGATGATATTTTTGATGTATATGACATTGGTAATGATAAATGACGGCTACTGGAAGACTTAATTGAACACAGAATAACAAAAAATCGCCTGTTACCTGATACTGTTTCCACTGCGTATTCTTTACTATAAGTTGTACAAAAATTGCGACTTCACGATAGTAGACACCGACACGTTTTTCACTGTGCTGTAACGATATTCGATGTGTCGCTCCTCTAGATACTCATACTATTAATAACTGTACCCTACTACTGAAACTGAATGTTACGCATGAATGATTCGATTAACGATTTTATCTTAAAAACCAAACAAGAAATAGCATTGAGTGGTCTTTGATCGTGAAAGGTCGACAGGAATTGACTTTTTATCACTGACTGCTTCCACCGCTTGCATTTTAATGACATTTGCATGATATATAAGTTCTTATTCGTCAAGATGAAGGGAGAAATATTTGAATTACAAATTCCATTTCTAATGATTAGGGATGATTTATTGTGGTGAAGTTAAAAAATTGCTAACACAGAGCCAATGTAAAAAGTCTTCATGTAGTACATAACCTTAACAAAACTATGGTATAATATCGTTTATTGTGAAAATTTTAGCAAATGAAAAATATATACAAATTCCTGCAAACCCTCAAAATAATTTTAAAAAAAGTATTCGCTACCTGTTATGAAAATATTAATAAATATCTGACTAATGGTAAAAATATATATGTAATATATTTTTGTAGAGTTAGCGCTTCATAGGATAAAATGTGCATAAATTATTTTTTTTATTTATTTCTTTATATTCGCAATTTGTCCAATTTGGACATTTGGTAGAATTTATTAGCAGTTATATTAACATGTTGGTGACTATCCCCAGCGGGGTACCATCCTCGCGTTTGCTAGGTTATATCCTTTGTGAGGTCTGCTGGGTGTTTCCTTTTTAGCCTTCTTTCCATATTTAAAGTGTCGATCGTTTCCGCTGGAAGCCGGTTTGGGTGTGTTGCTATCCTTGCCTTGTATCTTTCCGCGTAGCTGCTTATTGCTTCCTTGACCGTTTGTATTCCCAGGTCCGTCCGTATGTCCTCATTTCTAACGTACCATGGGGGGTTTACTATCGTTCTAAGAATTTTAGCTTGCATTGTCTCTAGTTTATTTATATGGCTCATTGCTGCTCTCCCCCATAGTGATATTCCGTACGTCCAGATTGGTTTTATGATCGTTTTGTATATTTTTAATTTATTTTCTATGCTTAATTTGGATTGTCGACTTGTTAGCCAATGCATTTGTCTCCTTGTTTTCTGTATTTTGTCTATTACTGATTTAGTATGCAGTTTTCATATGAGTTGTGTATCTAAGTGGAGTCCTAGGTATTTGACTTGCTTTGTTTGTGTTATTTGCGTGCCGTTCAGAAGGATGTTTGGTGGTATCTGTTTTCGCAGTGTGAATGTAATATGGTTGCATTTATTGGGGTTTGCTTTTATTTGTTTTTCTTGCAGTCACTTTTCTATTTTTGTGATATGTTCTTGTAGTAATTTGACTGCTGTTTCTGGATTAGTGTGCCTGACTAGTACAGCTGTGTCGTCCGCGAATGTCAGTATTTTGGTTGATTTGTGTCCTTGATTTTTATTGCGAAGGTTCTGCTGCTTAAGTAGGATTTTATTAATTGGTGTATTTGTTCCGGGAATTGTTTCCTGATTGTTTGTAGTAGACTTTCGTGATTTATTTTGTCAGATGCTTTCTCTATGTCCGTAAAGATGGCTGTGCAGTATTGTTTGTTTTCTAGTGCTAGTATTATTTCGTTAATGAGCCTGTGCATTTGCTCTATCGTGGAGTGTTTGTTTCTGAATCCAAATTGGTGATCTGGCATTAATTTTTTCTTCTTTATTATTGGTTTTATGCGGTCATATATTATTTTTTCTAGTATTTTGGAAAACACAGGAAGTAGTGATATTGGTCTGTAAGATGCAATTTTGTGTGGGTCTTTGTCTGTTTTAGCTAACATTATGATCTGTGCTAGTTTCCACAGTTTAGGAAAGTATTGGATTCTTAGTATCGCACTGAATATTATGGTCCTTAGGCTTATCGCTTTTGGCGGAAGGTTTTTCAAGATTTTGCCATTGATTAGGTCGATTCCTGGTGCTTTGTTGTTTTTTGTTTTCTCGATTATGTTTCTAACTTCTTGTGCTGTTGTTTTAGGTATGGTGTATTGCTTGTCAGTTGAGGTACTTGAGTGGTTTGCACATCCTCATCCGCATGACATTTGAGGTTGCTGTTTTTATATTATGTGGTGTAAATGTGTTGCAAAGGTGATTGGAGAATTCTTCAGCTTGTTCTTCGTTGCTTCTTGCTCATGTATTATCTGCTTTTCTGATTACTGGGACTAGTTTCATTGGCTTCTTTATATTTTTCGTGGCTTTCCATAGAAAGTAGTTGGAATTCTCGTGTGCAGAGAGTGCCTCTATGAACTTTGTGAATTCGTTATTGTTGTGCTCTTTTATTTTGTTTTTTATTTTCTTTGCAACTTTGCTTAGGTGTTTTTTGTTTTCTCGTGTTTTATGTTTTTGCCATTTTGCTGTCGCTTTTCTTTTTTCTCTAATTTTTTCAAGTATTTCTTGCGGAATTATTTTTGTTTGTCTGCTGGTTGGTTCAGGAGTAGTGGTTGCCCATGCTGCTTCTTGTATAATTTCTGTCAATGTTGTTACTGCCTGTTCGATGTGTTCGGGAGTTTTCAATGGGATGTTGCAGTTTATTTTGCTCTCGATTATTTCTTTAAAAGTTTGCCATTTGGTGGTTTTATTGCATAGTGTCTCTGGATTACTATAAAGTATTGGTTTGTTTCTATATTCAATTATTCTGGGTGTATGATCGGAGCTAAGCTCGAGGCTAGGTGTTATTTTTAGTTTATTTGTGTTTAGTCCCTTTGTAACTGCAAAATCGAGTAGGTCAGGTTATTTTGCTCAGGTCTGACGGCCAGTATGTCGATCTACCTGTGAATAATATATTGAGGTTATTGTTTCTAATGTATTTTTCCAGGGTTCTACCTCGAGGTGTAGTAATTCTTGATCCCCATAGCGTGTGCTTTGGGTTGTAGTCTCCAGCTGCGATATACTTGTCACCTAAGCGTTGAAAGTACTCTTCCCACATTTGTGATGTTATTTTGTGTCGCGGTGATACATATACTGCTGACAACTGGAAGTGGTTGCTGCTAGTTTGTACTGTAACGGTGGTTGCTTGGGTATACTCCTTACTAACTTGGCTGTGTAAATGGTGTTTGATATCGTTTCTTATTATGGCTGCGGTCCCTCCATGCGCTTTTCCTGAGGGGTGTTTGGTATCATATATAGTGTAGTATGGTATTTTCGTAGCTTTTTGGAGTGAAGTGTGTTTTTGAAACAAGTGATATGTCGATATTGTTGTTATACAGGAATGTTTTAGTTTCTAGGGCCCTTTGTTGTAGGCCGTTTGAGTTCCAGGCTGCTATTTTTAACGTGTCCGTTTTTATTTTTTGCTTAGCATGTATGTAAGCAGTTGTAGCATGACTGTGATTTGTTGCGTTTGTTGTCTGAGGACTGCATTTTGATCACTAATCATTTTAGTTAATATTTCTGTGTTTTTGATGGATTGTTTGAGCAGTTTCTTGATTTCTGTAGTGTTGTTGCTGTTATTGTTCTGATTCTGGTTGTCTAAGGTTGACGATTGGTTGATTACTTGCACGTAGCTTCGGTTACCAAAGGTGTTGGTGTTACTGTCGTTAATGTTCATTGCATGCTGTAAATTTAATGTTGCCTCAGTTTCAGTGCTATCCTGTTGCGCTTGAAAGGTATTGTATGTCCTGTTTCGAAGCGGCGGAAACACTTTACATTGCAGTTGTTTTCTGACTACACAGCCTTTGTAGCTGGCTAGGTGGTATCCATTGCAGTTGAAGCATTTTACTTCATTTATTTTTCCTATGTACGGACAGTTTATGGTTAGGTGCTTTTCTGCGCATTTGACACACGCCGAGTTTCTATTGCAGTAATTTTGTGTGTGTCCATATTGCTGACACCGTATGCATTGCGATATGTCTTTTTTGTGTCTTGGTGGCTCCACTGTTACTATTGTGTTTAGAACTTTTTTAACTTCGAATGTATTTTTGTTGTTGTTTTTAGGTTCAATCTCTATTAGAAATAGCGGTAATGGCTGTTTAGTATCGTATCTGGTTATGTTGTTCATTGTTCTTACCTGGTGTCCGATTTTTGCTAGTTCCTCGCATATGTTGTCGGTATTTGTTTTTGGATGTAATCCCCTGATTACTGCTTTGTAGCTTTTGTCTGCTTTGAGCTGGTAGGTGTGATACCCTGCGTTTTTCTCTTTTAGTGCTTTTGTCACTTTTCTAAATGTTTCTGGGGTGTTGGTCCTTCTGGAATGAAGTCCATAGTGTTTTATGCTGGTCTTGATAACAATTCCGGTGCCGCCGTGGCCCTTTCCACTGGGATGGTGGGTATGACAAAAGTTATAACCATTTATTTTCAGGTAATTTTTATCGGTGAAATGAGTTTCAGATATAAGCATTATGTCAGTTTCTTGTTGTTTTAGCAAGAGTTCTAGTTCGTATTTATGCTGAGCCAGACCGTCAGCATTCCAAGGAGCTATGCGTATTTTTTTTATTTTACGTCGGAGCGTGTTAATTTGTCCACGATGATTGTAAGCAATGATAGCAAGTTATTAATTTGCTCTGTTTGTTTCTCGATTAATTTTTCAAGCCTATTGAAGTTATCCGTGTTTTGTGAACTGCGGGCACTAATTTGTGATTGATCACTATAGATTTTCGGTCTGCTTTGATTTCCTTGAACTACCTGTGCATAAGAGATTGAAGGAATAGTGAATTTTTGTGGATTAAGTGCTTGGTTGGTTAGGTCCTTAACTCTGGGTTTGGGGTGCTTTTTTTACAAAGTCTTGTAGGCTGTGCAACCTATACATCGTTCGCAGGATGGTCTCCTTGACAAAGGATGCACTTCGCAGAAGTTTCTGAAGGTTTAATGCACTGATCTGCAGGATGAATACCTGCACATTTAACGCAGCGGTGATTGTAGTTGCAATATTTCTGCGTGTGGCCGTACCTTTGCCACTTTTTACATTGAACTATCTCTATTTTTATAAAAGGTGTTTCAATTTTTACTACGGAATTCATTAAATGATTGAAATTATAGGTTTCTTTGTTACTTGTTTTTTGCTTTAAGTCAATAAAGAATAATGATAGCGGGTTTTTTTGTGATTCTATGCGTTATATTGCTAATGTTGGTTACTTCATGGCCATGATTTAAGAGTTCAAGTTTCAGTTCATCTAAGTTAGCTGAGTGGTGGATGTTGCGTAGTACCACACGAGAAGGTCTTTCTTGTTTCAATTGATATGTGTGGAAGTTTGTGTTCAAGGTTTTTAGTAACTTTGTTAGTTTTCTGCAGGAGTCTGGATTGGCCGGCAGGATTTTAACCTGATTATTTTTAATTTTTAATATGTAATGCTCTTTGTTAATATCTTTCTCGATGGACTTTATCATTGTTTGAACGTCGATAACATCATCAATGAAGATTGGTTGTGGGAGGAGGTTTTTTTGTGTGTGTTGATTTGTTGGTGTTTCAACTACATTCATAGAATCGTCTGTAGATTCTAATATTGCGAATCTATTGTAGGTGGTTACACGGCTTGTTGACTGTCCGTTCTGGCTAGTGTTTGTGTTTATTTTAACTCTTTCTAGCTTACGTTTTTTGATGTTGTTAGTGTGGTTTGAAAGATGGGATATATTATCCTTTTGCCACGGAGGAGATAAAACGGTGCGGTTGTAGTTTTGTTCATGAGAGCCTGATGTGGTTACTTGGGCCATCTTCGAGCTAGTTGATTTAAATTGAAATAACTGGTCGATTAGGATTTCGATTAGAGATTAGATGTGTTAGATTTTCCACGAGTAAGTTTAGAAAACACTTGGTTTGTTTCTCTTTCAACTCACTTTCGGCGGAGGGTCGTGACTTATTGTATTGTGAACTTCACTGACCACTAGACACGCGTCTACACGCTTCGGTGGTCGAAAGGAAACTGACATAGGATTTTTTATGGCAATTTTGGCTAGGAAAGTGAGGGCAATAGTCATTGCTTCTGATTGATACTTGATGGAACGCACAGGATTTGAAAAACTCAATTTTGAGGGGGAAAAAAATGTTGAGAAAAATTCAAATTCTTAACTTGTAGTTGTTAAGTTAACTTAAGTTGCATTTTGGATAAAAAAATCCTGTGGACTCTCTTGAATAAAATTATATGTATTGTTATTGATTATAAACATTTAAATGTGTATAGATAATGATTTAAGGACGCTTAGAACGCGACCGCTTTTTGGTTAGATTTGCCAATTTATTTCAAAAACTAAAGGTTTAGAAAATATAACACTAGCGCACGATAGAACAGACATCTTTGCTAAGGAAAGCATCGAAAAAGCTAGAAAATCATGTTTTGTTTTCAATGTAAATGCTAAACAGTTTGACAAAACGGTCACTTTGGAGACACAAGAAATCATGAAATTGACAGATCGTCGGTGTCTCCTCGCGGCGCAGTTCGAACGTTTCACAAATAAGGTGAAGACATTGAACTTTGTATGTGGTAACAGAATTTATTATACAAATCCAACAGAGTGACGGTTCAAAGTGTTACAACAGACTCGTCTCGAGCGCTTATTTTGGAGGGTTTTTATACTGAGGTGTTAGTCCCTCTGGAGAGGTTGTTGTCTGGTATATATCAGGGGCGGCTATTCCGTTACTATTTGGTTATTGTTTCGATAGCTGTGGCATGCAGAATGTCTAGCTTATCCTATTATTGTTTCTGAGCGGGTGGCATTCTTGAGCGTGTGACATTCCCTCTCGTGATCTGCCCTCTCTCGTCGGCCTGTATCTCCACGTTGAGATTGTCATGTAAACTTGAGGTATGGATGATAAAATAAAATAGCTGAGTCGTAACACAACTATCAATTTTGCTTTTATTAAACTTTATTATGAATTCAGCAATCACAATGGAATACACACTGAATTAACATACATAACTCACAATTCACACCAACAACTTTATGTAAAATCTAGTTACACTGATACGTCAAGTACGCGACCGGTCTAAGGGTAGAAACTCGGTAAAAGGTGTTGACTATTCTAAGGATACAGAATAAGTGAAGTTTTACTGACGATGCTGTGTCTAAGGAAAGCTAGGGATGAGTGTATCTAAGGACACGGGACCATCGGATTTGTTGATGACAATTTTGGTTAGGAAAGTGAGGACAGTAGACACCGCTTCCGATTGGATAAGAAGAAAGTTGGTGGGTAAGGGAGGGTTTTAGCCGCTCACGAGCGAAAGTTTCTAAGTGGAATACACCGAACGTGGGACAAACCAAATTTCCTGTAATAGACAATAAATTTAAGGAACACTTGAAATAAAAGCTATTTGTTTAGTCTGAAGGACCTTAAATATGAAAATGCCAAGATTTATGGTGGTCCCTTAAGACTATTGAGAATACGCAGTAAGGTTGTGTAGACATCTGGGTGCCATCTTGCCCGCGGTGTTGAGCCTGGTTTGTGTAGAAAGTCACCGGACGTAATAGTCAGATTCCGATTTTGTTAAAACACAATTTTGTTAAAGTTTGAAGAACTGCGCAAAATATTAAACGTATACTGTCTTTTATCTACGCTGACTCAAGTTTATAAAGAAAAACCACCCTCTAAAGTTCAAGCCCTAAAAGGCTATCACGAAAACAATTGAAAATAGACAAAAATTTGTTAATAAAAATTTTAACATATAGGGAAAATATATTACAATTAATAAGATAATGCTTGAAGAGATTACGTCAGTTATGTCTATTCATATTCAGGTGGCGTTAAATGTACACTCCTCGTCAAAGAGATAGCCCAGCTGAGTTATCTGTAATTTCTCAATGACGCGTGTAAAGTTTTTCGTCTGTAACGTATGTGGAGGCTCAGTCGTGAATAGGTATCACTAAATAATGAGGGCGAAATATTGCTGTCGCAGTCCGTCAAGTATATTTGAAATAAATAAATATACGTACAATGAGTCGTTGATACAATATAAAACTCGGAATAAATACTCGTTATTGTTCGTCGCGTAGATACTCGGAGATACTCGTTAATACTCGTTGATACTCGATGTGAACTGTTCGATACTGTGTCGCACGCGATCGCGTTTGTTTATTTATACTGGTCGGGGTAGAGTCGGAAAAATCAAATTCGTCTTTATTCGACGGTTGCATGTAGGGGCGATATTGTTTTGCCTGGAGTTTATTTGTTCTTACATTACTTGTAATCTAACGGTCTTGATACTCCGAGGCAAAACAACATGATTCGAAATGTCCTCTGACTCATGTGCCGCTACACGTATTATATCAAAACATTATGAGTTCAGGATACGCAGTTTGCTGGAAATAAGTCACAATGAAAAACTCCACAAGCAAACTATTGCAAAGTAAAGTCAAAATGAAAGCACACTCTGTTAATATGTTTAGAAATTGCTCAGTACTTCATGATCTATCAACGAGTAAAGATTACAGTATTATATAATATTATATAATACTGTATATATTATATAATATATAATATTATATAATATATAATATTATATAATATTATATAAATTTGTAAGTATGGGACGCGGAAAAAATTAAACGAGTCTGAAAAAAAGCAAATTCTAGAACAGCAACAATTATCAGTAGCAAAAATATCGAAAGTAATAAGAAGAAGTCGTAAAGCAATACACAATTTCTTAAAAAATGTTGAAAATTATGGCAAAAAGAAAAGTACTGTTCGGCGGTCATCGTTATCCGATCGTGATAAGCGAGCAATTTTGCGTGTAGCTTCCAACTCGCAGTTTACAAGAAAGCAAATAATGGAAAAATCTAGTATTAGTGCCAGTGTTTCAAGTGTTCGTCGAGTTCTACTATCCTGCAGAAATATCAAGAGACTAAAATTGAAAAAGAAAGCTTCTTTTGCAACGAAACACAAAGTAGAACGTTTACGCTTTGCATAAGAAAGAATGCATTTTCAGACGAAAAAGATTATTTTCATGACATAAGAAAAGAGACAATGTCAACAATTCGACGACAAATGGGAGGAGACAACGTGATGGTTTGGACCGGTTATTTCGGCAAAACAAGTATCAAGTTCATCAATGGGAGAATGAATAGTATTCGATACATAAATTTAATCAAAGAACAAATAAGTAATCATGCAGAACGCATTTCTGGACCTGATTACATCTTTCAACAAGATAATGCACCTATACACACATCAAGATTGGTCCAATCATATTTTAATGAAAATAATATATCTATTTTGCCGTGGCCTGCACGCTCTCTGGAACTTAATATTATTGAAAATTGCTGGGCAGAACTTGTTCACGGCGTACACGCGAATGGAAAGTAGTATCAACGTGTACAACAATTAAAAAATGCCATTGTACGCGAATGGGATACGTTAAGTCAAAATTACATCCAGAAACTATATAAACCGATAGCAAATCGTATAATACAAGTAATAGAAAATAAACGGGGATGTACTCATTATTAAATAAGTATATATGTTTGATAACTAATTATTGTTAGTTATAATTTCTGTTGATTATTAGTTTCTTATTGTACATGTGCTATCATTTCGTTCTTAGAATAAAACAATTTTTTTTTTTTTTTTGATTCACACTAAACCTTACAATATTTTTAATTATGTTCAACGAACCGCATATCCTGAGCTCATAATGTTTTGATATTATACATTACAATACATTTACATACACAATACAATTACATTACAATACATTTACATACACAATACAATTACATTACAATACATTATTATACATATACAATACTACGTTTCCGACTTTATGCTTGACTTGTTGGCAATTAAAGATTGGCCGAAGTATTTCTGTGCGCGCGATAATCTCCTTACACAGAGAGAAGTAGGTCAACCTCAGCAGTGGGGTGCACAGGGATACTGAAATCGAACAATACATGGGCTCTAGCTTACCTTGTACAAGGCGTAGAAAAGAAGACTATGACATTCGAAGTCATAAGGCATCCTGCGCGACGTGTTATAAGAAAAATCGTAGATTAAACATTATGTTTAATCTCATTGTGTTTCTTCTCTATTGTTAGTGAAATTTCGTTCACGAGCCTACATTATATTTGATGAAATGGATTCGCAACGATCCCCCCTTTCGTGTTATCAGCATTCTTGTTTTTGGGGAAAGAGCAAGGGAAAGTTTACTTCGACGAAGCTCTCATCCTTCACTCGCGCCACCTGAATTTCTCGTAAATATTTTGATTGGCTTCACTGGATGAAAATAGCGTAACCGCGGATAAGTGCGAGTTACGTGCTCCTTATACAGATACAAATTTTATATAATTCGGATATCGACGAAGAAGGCAGCTTATTTAATAAATGATAGCAACTTACTTTCCTTTGTGTCATCAATAAGTAAATGTGATTTGAAGTAAATCGCCGTATTTGGTCTTACTTTGATCAGCAAAATTTCGCAAATACGTTAGTAAACATTTAATTTTAAAGAATTTTAAAGAGTAAAAATTTCATTTTTACATTAGTATTACCTCATTGATATTTGAGTCCGGATCAAATTACATTACTCGACCATCCAATTTCTGGGTCAAAGGGAAAGGTAGCAGACAGGACTACCGAGTGCTGAATAGCGTGCACTGGATTAAACCTTGAATTTTAAGTAACGCCAACTATAGCGCTGCCCGCATTCTTCTAGCTTTTTATAATCAATACATGCATCGTCTACAATTCCTTTCTCTAATAATTTATCAAGTAAATAAATCATACGCATGAAATTTGCAATAATCGCAACACATTCGTGACCTAAATCTCGCAATTACATAGTAAAATAGAAGTAGAAACGATTCTATTCCTGAAGCCAGTGACAATGAAGTGCTAAATGTGGCGAATGTGGAAAAGAATAATGCGAGTGAAAGAGAAAGAGAAAGAGGGCTGAGAGTCGAAGCGTTCGGCAACATATAAAATATGAAGCCTAGGAATAAGCTGAGACCTTATTAAGCTGAAAAATCAAACTTTCTTATTTTTAATTTGTAATGAAAAGCTCTTTCACCACCTGTTTGTTAGATGTTCCCGACTAAAATGACAAAAAGCACGATATAATTCGTAGCATATTTGCTTATCCTAAATGTTATTAAATGCATATTGGTAAGTAAATATAATTCAAATTACACTGTGTTTGGTCTCATTTTAATCAAAAAGATTTTATAAATACGTTGATAGAAGATTAATTTAGAAAAAATTTAAAAGAAACATACGTTATCTCGGTAATATCTGACATTGGGTCATGTTAACACTATTCGACCGCGGAACCATCTTTGAATGATGGAGATGACGATCATGTGACTACGAAGAGTATATTCTTCTTCTTTACTGGAGATCTCCTTTCTCCTTTCATTTCTGGATTCATGCACGATTCACGTTCAGAGCATGTCAATGATATGCTATATATGTATATACTTTAAACAAAAACAAAAAGATAAAATTTCAAAGGAGAAGCAACTAACTAACTAAAGAGAAAAGATGGGAAAAACGAAATATCTTCAAAAGAGGTTAGATTTTACGTTGAATTTGAACGTCCGGCAAGGACGGAGAAAATGTTTCATTGGTCAACGCATTATCAACTTTCATTATTGCTTTTATTGATACAGAGCTTTTAATACAAGAACACAACGATATGATAATGACTGAAATACCACAGTAAAAATTAAATATGATTATGAATCCAATATTGGCTCTTATTTTAGACCATTCGCTGACTACAATTTTTGTCGTTTTTAATAGTGACCATGACATTTGCCTTTTTAAAGTTTAGTTGCAATAAGTTTAGTTGTCAGAACATATGTCAAAATGTCATGTCGCTGAAATAAATAGTTGGAATAATAAAATAGTGATTAAAATGGATAAGATGAGATCTTCCAAATTGGAGGAGAAAGTAGCGGCATGTGTTTCTACCATGATTTACCACATTCCTGCAACTGTGAAATCCGTCATTAATATTCCATTATCGTCATCAGATCTACAAAGCCACGACACATTTCATAATAAATTACGCCTTTCACGACATTCCAACTATGTTAATTAATTGACACTATTTTTCATTTTCGTTACACTTTTACTTTAAGGTTCTGTAATTTTTCATTAAATCAGTTAGATTGTAACTTTTTTAACTTTTATAAAACTCTCGTAAAATTTCGATTATTTTTCTGTCAAATTTTCTAATGTTTTAATAATTACAAATTATTACTTTTGGTAATTTGTACTCTCCAAGTTGTAAAGTTTCTAACTGATGATATTATATTATGCAAGAGGGGTTACATCGGAATAGATCCGGATAAATGCTTTCAAACTAATACCCGTTTTACAGCAAAAAAATATAAAAACATTATATTACTTAATTGGTACTGATACATCTGTTATAAACTGCTCTTCGAGAATTTGAGATGTATCCGTCAGGCGGTAACAGCTGATTCAGATATGCAAATTACCGAAACTACTCAGTGCCGAGAGCAAAGTCGGATAGGATAGCGTCGTAGAGAAATCTCCAATGAATTAAAAAGAGAAAAAGCGAACTTCTGTTTAATATTTATTGCACAATTAAAATTAATGGTGCTGGACGACCAAACTTTACGCGGACGATTTTTACTGTTATTAAATAGGTTTTGGAGTTTGATATTTCAGATTCGGTTTTTACGTTCTATATTTCACCACCATGTACAGCCATATGAACACACCGGATACACTCAGATAATTAACACGTGGTCGACGCCAAAGACAAAGAAGCGTCGTTAAAAGTCGTACCAACTTAGCATGTAAGAACTAGTGATCATACCAACTTAATATTTTCACAACATTTACGACGAAGACGATTGAAAGGATTCTAACTTTTCTAAAAATTAAACTAAAAAATCGTTGTATTGCGACGCATAACGCGTTCTGAATAACAGGTATGATCTTGGCGAATTTACTCTTTGTTCTAAGGGCGGAGACAAGCTTGAGCATCGGAAAATGCGTTTTTGTAAACGCGGTTACATGACCGCTTCAAAAATTGGGTGATGTGTTTCCAAGAGACCCATAGGCGCAAGACTGGAGCCATATAAAAAATTAACGGAAAAAATGAAAATTTATGCCACTTAAGTCTCGAACACGAGATTTACATTACTGTATCTAGGACATGGCTGTATGTAGATTAATCTAGTAAAATAAAGTAACACTAAATCTGGTATTACAGCTTGCTATGTTTCTTTTAGAAAATCTATTTAAAAATTATGTGTTCGTTTTATTTGATACTATTTAAAATTGGAGTAAATAGTCTGGATGGATCAAAAGGAATCAAAAACCTTAGAATCTTCCTGCGACTGTAAAAGTATGTCATACGGAAAAATAACTGTAAGGAGTTATCTGCAAGAAGGAAAAAATGTAGAAAAACAAGTTTCCTTTTATTCATTATTCATAAATATGCCGTTTTATACACACAAATTGCTTGCTGTTTTAATTGAATGGTAAGACAAAAATATATCTTACACTTACAGAAACTGTTTTTAATTTCTCTAACCATCCTTAGGTTTTGTTGTTCTGTGAATTTTTCACATCAAGAACAGGTTTTCCGAACGGATTTTCCGAAGTAGGACACAGAAATTTTTTAAATAGTGTAGTGTAAGTGCTACTCTTGTTACCAACTGGTTCCAACAAATTGTTTCACAGATTATTGGGAAACACAAAACATTTCTGATTATCAACATAACATTCATTAATTAATTGTAGAGTTTCATCTGTTATATTCACATAGTGCATGTAGTTTTTGATTCCAATGAAAGCAATCAGCAATAAGATATGAGAGATCGGCGGATCCATCCTCGGCAAGCGGTACTTTTGCATCTTTCAGAGTCGGAAAAATTTCTACAGTGAAGTCATTTCTATGAAATTCTGGATAATCAGCGACTTATTCGCCTATCTCTTGCTACCTATAAAGATGAAGCAAAATGGCATATTCTTTATATGCATCTTAGAATGGATATCAAGCGGTACTTGAAATTTGTTAAGGAAATAATATCGCATAAACGTGAAATTATAAAAATAGGATGGTTGTGGGGCGAAATTTCGCACCGTGCTGAGACAGAGGTAAAATTCGTTTGCAAGATTTTGCAGTTTTTCAGTATAAGTATATCACATTTTGCCTTCATAATTATACTTCGTAATCAATTGGATTGTCATAGTAACTAAAAGTTCGTAGTTTTTCATAATATAATTATTGTTACACGGCAGCAGATTATGTGGAATGTTTCACTGCCAAAATTAACGAATTTCGTTACACGACATGGTAATGGAAGGATGTAACATCTCTCCAAGATATTTGGTATAAGTGCCACGTTCCTAGTCGGGATAGATACAAATATTGATGTAGTAAAGGCTAGAGGCGAATTTAAACTGTTTCACACTGAAGGGTCAGTGTCGATGATTCCTCTGCAGTGAAAATGAAGGATGAAAGCAGTTACACCATTTCGATAAGACATTTTCATGAGATTGGTCGATAGCCTCATAGCGTCCCAACAATCTCTGCGTTCATGTGTCGTTCGAGTAACGATCTCACCGATCTTGGTGATAAGAGAAACGAAATATTACAGCTGTTGTGTTGTTGAGAATTCTGGATCTTAATTGTCGAAATAAAAGTAAAAGAACACTAAGGTTACACTTAGAATTCATATCAAAATAGTTTCAGATTTATTTAATCAACGATTTCCAGGATCTCCGTCGATATACGTTTGCACGCGTCTCAGTACTTTCTTTGTCTCATCATCTTCCATACCACACTGCCAACGGAACAGTTACACTCATCTGCTTTTCGAGACGCCGCGCACACACATACTTCCACACTCATATTCACATAAGTGTGTCACTACTCCGCGGCCAATCTAGCCTAGCACACAAAATTATACATATCTCAATATGTGTAACCTCAGACACCCAGTTGATCAGTAAACCCGATTAACAAACTCGCGCGGGGCATCTGAGATCTCACTAGGAGCTTCCTTCGTGACCTGTGTTAGGTGACGACATTTAGCATATCTGCGTACGGGACGATCGCAGTTTTCTTTTTGTTATTATTATTTAATTTGTACTGTACAATATGTCCAGCCGGACATTCGGTGAATTTTTCTAGCTTAATTGCTAAATAACATGTGGAAAGCTACCCCCAGCGGGATACCATCTTCGAGTTTGCCTATTTTATTTTTTTAGTGAGGTCAGTGGGGTTTTTTCTTTTTAGTTTTCTTTCTATGAACGTTTTGCTCGCTTTAGTAGCCAGCTGGTTTGGATGTGTCGGTCATCTGACGATAGGAGTGTCCCCACAAATGCTTGGGTTTGGCACTACGAACAATATTCCTACACTGAAAAAAAAACGCAATTACGCTCACTGAATTTATTTATTATAAAGACACCAGATAGCTGAAAGGATCACGATCGTGGCATTCGTGAATTTATGAGCCGCGATTCATGAATATGTGTGTGGAATTATTACACAGTTATTGAAGATGGAGAAAGGAAGTAATATTTGTGCGAAAACAATAAAATCCAACAAATGTATGACAAATATGACGAAACATTTAGAAGTGCACAAATAAAGATAGTTATACAATTAACACGAATAATGACTAGATATCTTACTTGGAAAGTGATAGGAGAAAATAAAAGATAGATAAATTAATTTTAAATTTGATAATTACCAACTTACTAATTATTAATTACCCGCCTTGAACCAAAAAATACCAGTATCTCATATCAAACATTTGAAACAGTTATCTGTAAAATGAAGAAACGAAGAAAGAAAAAAATGAAAATCATGTAAATACTGAAATACAAAATATCGATAGTGGAATTACCAAAAATGCTTATATAGACCAGCAAAAATACTGATAGCATTTTCATAATTCCATGCAAGTTCAAAACAAAAAAAGAAAGGGAATTCTCGCCGGTTCTGGCGGTGGAGCATGGACAAAGAAATCAATACTTACGCAATACAAACGTCTATTCACGAACAATAAGTCTCTACTACAAATGAGCACGCAAATTTGTTGTCTTTAAATTGTTGCACAGACAGGACTTATAGAAAAACCTTTAGATTTCTGATAAGTAGAATTTATAAAGAAATCGCAAAATTTTTTATAGCGTCTAGTAGGGCTAAAAAAACCTTAGTTAAAGTATTTATTATTCATTAGTACAAGTAATTATTATTAACTAGTTTTTAAATAATCTTTCTATCCTACCTTTCCATCGTACCTTTTTCTAGAAAGTTTGTAAAAAACTATGTTTTCGATTTATTTAGGAGAATACTCGCGATAAGTAACGAGTAAGCAGAAAATGGCTCAACAAGTTTCGAAACTTCACATCAGGAAAAGATAGGACTGCGAATCATCTTAAAAAATATCTTATACTTATTAATACACACCACATACATCTGTATGTATATCGTGTCAACTCGTGTTAATTGGTAAGGTCAGATTATAGGGTGAATGATGTATATTGCTTAATTTACGAGAAATGATTAACGAAAACCTTGGAGTATGGCTTTCGAACGTTGAATACAAGACTCCGTTTGTATAACAATAATTCGATGGATGCATCGTTCGAATTCCTTGCTAGTATTTCACAACGAGTCTTGTTTGCTTTGTGAATCTTTACAATTGCTTGTTTCTAATACATTTATAAGAATAAAATTGTATTATATACCCCTAGAGCAGATGAAGCTCAGCAAATAGGGATGTGAACATAAAAAATTAGTGGAGTATTCGAATTTTCTATTATGATTCTAGATAGTCTATTATTTTCTACTAAGTACACTACGTATTCTCCTTTGGCGGTAGAAAACTGAAAAATAGTTATAGAAAGAAAATTTTTAGAAATTTTATTCAAAATAAGCAATAAAGTAGGCAATAAACTAAATGAACTAGGATTTGCGGAAGAACAACTACTGGTGGGCTACTTTGGGCTGTTTTACTTCGTGCTTTTATAAAGGATTAGTAACAATTTTTCTTAATACATTCAACCAAAACTGAAAAAGTGATGATGACGTTTTAAAGTAAAGTAGCCTAATCCATCGTAGAACAGTAATGTAATTAGAGAAACTCGAATTTTCTTTTAACTTTTGTTCGTCTCTTTACGTGATAATATATAATAATATTAGTAGAAGTAATAATAATAATTGGAAACATAAATTTATATTTTATAAACTATTTTACAGATAGTTGTTGTATTTGGAAATACTATTAGAATAGTTGTACGAACTTTTTCATTTGCGATATTATTTTCGACAATAGAAAATGGAATAGTATGGTTTGTATTACTTATAATTATTAATAATATGTATTATTAATAATATGGCTAACTCCTGAGGAAATTTATTTTTCTGCAAAACTGAACAATTTTTACTTCGCTGAATAATAATTTCGTAACAAACTTTTTACTTTATCGTGATAGTAATGAAGAGGAACAAAACAAACAAGCAACGATGAAAGGATAGAAAACGGAAGACAAATAAATAACTGAAAATCACATTGAATATTTCTCAAGCATTCCCAGTCATTCGTTCGAAATTTAAAAATTCGTCGACTCCACACACCTTTCTTTGTAAAATTATGAAATTATACATAAAAGTACTTAGCATAGACGTGTAATAAAAGCTCTGATAAAGATTAGTGTAAGATATAAAGTAAAGAAGGCAGCTGTGAATGCAAATGTGAAATACATAAAGTTCGGGATGAGATCATATGCAATAACAGAGATATCTGAACAGATCTACTTTATCAAATTAAGAAATAATTATTAGTTATAATTAAATATCTGATATATTAACAAAATTCGATTGTGGATTAAAATAACACTTTGATTCTAAATTTTAATGTCCACTGTTCAATTTAGAAAAACTTGTGCGAGTTTTCACGTGTCATCAAGAATGGTCTTTCCGAAGTAGGACACAAAAATCTTTCATATAATGAGGCCCAAACAGAAGATTTGTTGCCAACTGGTTCTAAAAAATTGTTCCACAGATTATTTGCCACTTGATACACATGAAACAATTTTCATTTGATTATGAATATAAAAGTCATAGTATTACACAAGCTCCGCCATTATACTTACATATTGCATTAGATTTTTGGCTTAGGTGAAAGCAATCAGCAGAAAGATACGATAAATCGGCGAATCCATCCTTGGCAAGTGGTACCTTCGCGTGTTTAAGTGTTGGTAAAATTATAATAGTGAAGTCATTTCTATGAAATTCTGGATAATTGGCGATTTCTTCTTCCAACTCTTGCCACCTAAAAAATTTGGGCAAGATTGGGCAAGAATCGATGTCGAGATATCTAAAACCTATCAGAGAAATATATCGACGTCCATTTTATTCGAGTCATCTAAGCTGTTAAGATTCACAACACCTCAGTCTTGAACTTTGTACAGAATAATCAAACTTGTTATATATGAGGTGGAGATATGTTGACCGTGATAGTTGGTAGTAGTTGCCGGCTGCAGATGTCGCTGCTGGGAGACTGCTAATTATTCTTCTATTTTGATGCGCGGAAGAAAAATCGTATCACGGGCGCTCTGGCAATCGAACCCGGGTCCCGAACGTTCGAAACCTAAGACGCTAACAACTGCGCCACCGTGTCCGTTGCGTAGTTAGTGTCGAGTGGCGGTACTTGTTGTCGAGTGCCACTACATATACAAACACATGTATTGTGAGATAAAATTAGTTTTTCACGTATAATTTAGGTCTAGCAAGGGAAAACATAAAAAACGAGGAACTGGTTCGAATAACCATAGGGTGATAGGACAGTGTTATTTGAGTCAACGAACGAGTACAAGAACTAAAGAAATACAACAAAATAACTTTCAGAAATAAGTAATGCACACAAACTGTCAAATTATAAATGAGAATGGTATCATTAAGAAAATCTTTCTCTGATGACTAGATGAGGTTCTCCTAAATACACGATATATTTCACTGTATATGATGTCACTAATAACGAGTCAAATAGTCTATTTCGAAATGTAGATCGCTGAAAAATTTTTCGCTTCCTAATTTTGCGAAATGTAAGATAAATGTAACTCTTATCTTCATAAAATTTAACTAATATCGTAAGTACAAAGCTAAAACAATAAAAATATGTATGCATATTGATTTAATGTTCATCAAAATTAACCAATTTAAATTAAAGTAGAAAACTGAAAGGAACCAGACTTAACTAGTTATAGATTTGAAAACGTATCAGTTGTTGAAGATAATTTTAATATGAGATTCTGCCATCGAATAAGTTAAATGGCAGTCAACTTGTGTCATTTTATAATAACTTTTTGCAATAAAATTGATTACAATTATCT
>JAFJHM010000066.1:0-109326 GCA_019201815.1 Bombus balteatus | reverse complement strand
ATATATTATATTTATTAATACTATATTTTTATATTATTATACTTTTTAAATATTTTTTATTTAATAATTATTTTTACTTTATTTATTCATACTATATATTTATATTATATAATACTATTATTTTATTTATTATAGTAATACTATATAACTTATACGTTATAACGTAATACTAATAACTTTTTTACTTGTAACTTATGTTATTTAATACTATATACGTTATACGTTATAAGTAATACTATATAACTTTCGTTTATATATTTATCTTATACGTATACATATAACTACGTTATAACGTAATACTATATAACGTTTACGATATAACTAATACTATAACGTTACTATATAACGTAATATATATACGTTATACGTTATAACCTAATACTATAACGTTATACGGTATATCGTAATACTATAACGTTATACGTTTAACGTTTACTATATAACGTTATACGTTATAACGTAATACGATAACGTTGTACCTTATAACGTAATACTATATAACGTTATACGTTATAACGTAATACTTATAACGTTATACGTTATATCGTAATACTATATAACGTTATACGTTATTGTCGTAATTATATAACGTTGTACGTTATACGTAATACTGTATCAACGTTATACGTTATAACGTAATACTATGTAACGTTATACGATATATCGTAATATAAACGTTATACGTTATAACGTAATACTATATAACGTTGTACGTTATAACGTAATACTATATAACGTTATACGTTATAACTATACTATATAACGTTATACGTTATAACGTAATACTATATAACGTTATGCGTTATATCGTAATACTATAACGTTGTACGTTATAACGTACTATATAACGTTGTACGTTATAACGTAATACTATATAACGTTATACGTTATAATGTAATACTATATAACGTAATACGTTATAACGTAATACTATGTAACGTCATACTATATGACGTAATATTATACAACGTTATACGTTATAACCTAATACTATATAACGTTATACGTTATAACGGTAATACTATATAACGTTATACGTTATAACGTAATACTATATAACGTTATCCGTTATAACGTGGTATTATATAACGTTATGGTATAACGTAATACATATAACGTTGTACGTTATAACGTAATACTATGTAACGTTATACGTTATAACGAAATACTATAACGTTGCACGTTATAACGTAATACTATATAACGTTATACGATATAACCTAATACTATATAACGTTATATGGTTATAACGTAATACTATATAACGTTTATACGTTATATCGTAATGCCACATATAACTGTTGTACGTTATAACGTAATACCTATATAACGTTATACGTTATAAAGTGATACTATATAACGTTATACGTTATAACGTAATAACCTAAATAACGTTTATAACGTAATACTATATAACGTTATACGTGATAACGTAATACTATATAACGTTGTACGTTATAACGAAATACTATGTAACGATATACGTTATATCCAATCTAGACGTTGTACGTTATAACGTAATACCTATAACGTTATACGTTATATCCTAATACTATATAACGTTATACGTTATAACGTAATACTATATAATGTTATACGTTATAAACGTAATACATAACTTACGTTATACCATACTATATAACGTTATACGTTATAACGTAATACTACATAAGTTAACGACATAACGTAATGCTATATAACGTTGTACGTTATAACGTATACTATATAACGTTATACGTTATAAAGTAATACTTATATAACGTTATACGTTATAACGTAATACTATATAACGTTGTACGATATATTACTACTAATAGTTAGTAATACTATATAACGTTATACGTTATAAAGTAATAATATATAACGTTATACGTTATAACGTAATACTATATAACGTTATACGTTATAACGAAAATACTATAACGTCGTACGTTATATCTATTACTATATAACATTATTGTTTAACTAATACTCTATAAGTCGTACGATATAACGTAATACTATATAACGTTATACGTTATATCCTAATATATATAACGTTATACGTTATAACGTAATACTATATATACGTCATACGATATAGCGTATTACTATATAATGTTATACGTTATAACGTAATACTATATGACGTTAACGTTATAACGTAATACTATAACGTTATGCGATATATCGTAATATTATATAATTATACGTTATATCTAATACTATATAATGTTGTACGTTACAACGTAATACTATATAACGTTGTACGTATAACGTAATACTATATAACGTTATACGAAACGTAATACTATATAACGTCATACGTTATATCGTAATACTGTATAACGTTGTACGTATAACGTAATACTATATAACGTTATACGTCATTATACTATATAACGTTATCCATATATCCCTTTTAGTTATAGTTATAACGTAATACTATATAACGTTGTACGTTATAACGTAATATATGTACGTTATCTTTATCTTTTCTTATTCTATATATATACGCTACGTTATAACGTAATACCTTATAACGTTATACGTTATAACGTAAACCACTTTTTTTACTTCGTTACGTTATAACGTAATACTATATAACGTTGTACGTTATATCTGTAATACATATACGGTATCTTACACGTACTATATAACGTTATACGTTATAACGTAATACTATATAACGTTACGTTATAACGTATATATATAAGTCATAGTTATATCGTAATATATAAAGTTATACTTATATCGTATAAAGTTATATTTATCGTAATACTTTACGTGTAGTTAAACGTAACCTACTATATAACGTCATATATAACTTACTTTACGTTATAGTTATAACGTATACTATATAAGTTATATTATATCTACATATAACGTTATCTATATGTAATATATATAAGTTGTAGTTATAACGTAATACAATAATTTATAAATTTATTTTCATATTTGTGATTATAGTAATACTATATAACTATAATATCTTATAGTTATATATATATATTATAAGTTATATATAAGTTATAGTATAGTAATACATAGTTATAGTTATAATGTAACTATATAAGTTGTAGTTATAACGTAATATATATAAGTTGTAGTTATAACGTAATATATATAGTTATAGTTGTATGTAATACTATATAACGTTGTACGTTATAACGTAATACTATATAACGTTGTACTTATAACTAAGTAACTTATATTTCTATATAAGTTTAGTTATATCTATACTAATAGTTTAGTTATAAAGTTATAATACGTTATGCGTTATAACATATACTATATAACTTATAGTTATAGCTAATACTATATAAGTTGTACGTTATAATGTTTTATAACGTTATACGTTATAATGTAATACTATATAACGTTTACGTTATATCATATATATAACGTTATACGTTATAACGTAATACTATATAACGTTGTACGTTATAACGTAATACTATATAACGTTATACGTTATAACGTAATACTATATAACGTTATACGATATATACGTAATACTATATAACGTTGTACGTTATAACGTAATACTATATAACGTTGTACGTTATAACGTAATACTATATAACGTTATACGTTATAACTATTACTATATAACGTTGTACGTTATAACGTAATACTATATAACGTTGTACGTTATATCGTAATATTATATAACGTTATACGTTATAACGTAATACCTATAACGTTGTACGTTATAACGTAATACTATATAATGTTGTACGTTATAACGTAATACTATATAACGTTATACGTTATATCGCAATACTATATAACGTTATACGTTATAACGTAATACTATATAACGTTATACGTTATAACGTAATACTATATAACGTTATACGTTGTAACGTAATACTATATAACGTTATACGTTATAACGTAATACTATATAACGTTATACGTTATATCGTAATATATATAACGTTGTACGTTATAACGTAATACCATATAACGTTATACGTTATAACGAATACTATATAACGTTGTACGTTATAACGTAATACTATATAACGTTATACGTTATAACGTAATACTATATAACGTTATACGTTATAACGTAATACTATATAACGTTATACGTTATATCGTAATACTATATAACGTTGTACGTTATAACGTAATACTATATAACGTTATACGTTATAACGTAATACTATATAACGTTATACGTTATAACGTAATACTATATAACGTTATACGTTATGTCGTAATACTATATAACGTTGTACGTTATATCGTAATACTATATAACGTTATACGTTATAACGTAATACTATATAACGTTATACGTTGCAACGTAATAATATATAACGTTGTACGTTATAGCGTAATACTATATAACGTTGTACGTTATATCGTAATACTATATAACGTTATACGTTATAACGTAATACTATATAACATTGTACGTTATAACGTAATACTATATAACGTTATACGTATAACGTAATACTATATAACGTTATACGTTATATCGTAATACTATATAACGTTGTCGTTATAACGTAATACTATATAACGTTATACGTTATAACGTAATACTATATAACGTTATACGTTATAACGTAATACTATATAACGTTATACGTTATATCTATTACTATATAACGTTATACGTTATATCGTAATACTATATAACGTTGTACGTTATAACGTAATACTATATAACGTTATACGTTATATCGTAATACTATATAACGTTATACGTTATATCGTAATACTATATAACGTTGTACGTTATATCGTAATACTATATAACGTTGTACGTTATATCGTAATACTATATAACGTTATACGTTATATCGTAATACTATATAACGTTATACGTTATAACGTAATACTATATAACGTTATACGTTATATCGTAATACTATATAACGTTGTACGTTATAACGTAATACTATATAACGTTGTACGTTATAACGTAATACTATATAACGTTATACGTTATAACGTAATACTATATAACGTTATACGTTATATCGCTAATACTATATAACGTTATACGTTATATCGTAATACTATATAACGTTATACGTTATACAACGTAATACTATATAACGTTATACGTTATAACGTAATACTATATAACGTTATACGTTATATCGTAATACTATATAACGTTATACGTTATATCGTAATACTATATAACGTTATACATTATAACGTAATACTATATAACGTTATACGTTATAACGTAATACTATATAACGTTTACGTTATATCGTAATACTATATAACGTTGTACGTTATAACGTAATACTATATAACGTTATACGTTATATCCTAATACTATATAACGTTATACGTTATAACGTAATACTATATAACGTTATAAGTTATATCCTAATACTATATAACGTTATACGTTATAACGTAATACTATATAACGTTATGCGTTATATCGTAATACTATATAACGTTGTACGTTATAACGTAATACTATATAACGTTATACGTTATAACGTAATACTATATAACGTTATACGTTATAACGTAATACTATATAACGTTATACGTTATATCGTAATTATATATAACGTTATACGTTATATCGTAATACTATATAACGTTATACGTTATAACGTAATACTATATAACGTTATACGTTATATCGTAATACTATATAACGTTATACGTTATAACGTAATACTATATAACGTTATACGTTATATCTAATACTATATAACGTTATACGTTATAACGTAATACTATATAACGTTATACGTTATAACGTAATACTATATAACATTATACGTTATAACCTAATACTATATAACGTTATACGTTATATCGTAATACTATATAACGTTATACGTTATAACGTAATACTATATAACGTTGTACGATATATCGTAATACTATATAACGTTATACGTTATAACGTAATACTATATAACGTTGTACGTTATAACGTAATACTATATAACGTCATACGATATATCCTATTACTATATAACGTTATACGTTATATCGTAATACTATATAACGTTATACGTTATAACGTAATACTATATAACGTTATACGTTATAACGTAATACTATATAACGTTATACGTTATAACGTAATACTATATAACGTTATACGTTATAACGTAATACTATATAACGTTATACGTTATAACGTAATACTATATAACGTTATACGTTATAACGTAATACTATATAACGTTATACGTTATATCGTAATACTATATAACGTTATACGTTATAACGTAATACTATATAACGTTATACGTTATATCTTAATACTATATAATGTTATACGTTATAACGTAATACTATATAACGTTATACGTTATATCCTATTACTATATAACGTTATACGTTATATCGTAATACTATATAACGTTATACGTTATAACGTAATACTATATAACGTTATACGTTATATCGTAATACTATATAACGTTATACGTTATAACGTAATACTATATAACGTTATACGTTATAACGTAATACTATATAACGTTATACGTTATAACGTAATACTATATAACGTTATACGTTATATCGTAATACTATATAACGTTATACGTTATATCGTAATACTATATAACGTTATACGTTATATCGTAATACTATATAATGTTATACGTTATAACGTAATACTATATAACGTTATACGTTATAACGTAATAATATATAACGTTGTACGTTATAACGTAATACTATATAACGTTGTACGTTATAACGTAATACTATATAACGTTATACGTTATATCGTAATAATATATAACGTTGTACGTTATAACGTAATACTATATAACGTTATACGTTATAACGTAATAACATATAACGTTATACGTTATATCGTAATACTATATAACGTTATCCGTTATATCGTAATACTATATAACGTTATACGTTATATCTTAATACTATATGATGTTGTACGTTATAACGTAATACTATATAACGTTATACGTTATAACGTAATACTATATAACGTTATACGATAAATCGTAATACTATATAACGTTATACGTTATATCGTAATACTATATAACGTTGTACGTTATAACGTAATACTATATAACGTTATACGATATATCTACTACTATATAACGTTATACGTTATAACGTAATACTATATAACGTTATACGTTATATCGTAATACTATATAACGTTGTACGTTATAACATAATACTATATAACGTTGTACGTTATAACGTAATACTATATAACGTTATACGATATATCCTATTACTATATAACGTTATACGTTATAACGTAATACTATATAACGTTATACGTTATATCCTATTACTATATAACGTTATACGTTATATCGTAATACTATATAACGTTATACGTTATATCGTAATACTATATAACGTTATACGTTATAACGTAATACTATATAACGTTATACGTTATAACGTAATACTATATAACGTTATACGTTATATCGTAATACTATATAACGTTATACGTTATATCGTAATACTATATAACGTTATACGTTATATCGTAATACTATATAACGTTATACGTTATAACGTAATACTATATAACGTTATACGTTATATCGTAATACTATATAACGTTATACGTTATAACGTAATACTATATAACGTTATACGTTATAATGCTATACTATATAACTTATACGTTATAACGTAATACTATATAACGTTATACGTTATATCGTAATACTATATAACGTTATACGTTATAACGTAATACTATATAACGTTATACGTTATAACGTAATACTATATAACGTTATACGTTATAACGTAATACTATATAACGTTATACGATATATCCTAATACTATATAACGTTATACGTTATAACGTAATACTATATAACGTTATACGTTATATCCTATTACTATATAACGTTATACGTTATAACGTAATACTATATAACGTTATACGTTATATCGTAATACTATATAACGTTATACGTTATATCGTAATACTATATGACGTTATACGTTATAACGTAATACTATATAACGTTATGCGTTATATCGTAATACTATATAACGTTATACGTTATAACGTAATACTATATAACGTTATACGTTATAATGTAATACTATATAACATTGTACGTTATATCGTAATACTATATAACGTTATACGTTATAACGTAATAACATATAACGTTATACGTTATAACGTAATACCATATAACGTTGTACGTTATAACGTAATACTATATAACGTCATACGATATATCCTATTACTATATAACGTTATACGTTATAACGTAATACTATATAACGTTATACGTTATATCGTAATACTATATAACGTTATACGATATATCGTAATACTTATATAACGTTATACGTTATAACGTAATACTATATAACGTTATACGTTATAACGTAATACTATATAACGTTATACGTTATAACGTAATACTATATAACGTTATACGTTATAACGTAATACTATATAACGTTATACGTTATAACGTAATACTATATAACGTTATACGTTATATCGTAATACTATATAACGTTATACGTTATAACGTAATACTATATAACGTTATACGTTATAACGTAATACTATATAACGTTGTACGTTATAACGTAATACTATATAACGTCATACGATATATCCTATTACTATATAACGTTATACGTTATAACGTAATACTATATAACGTTATACGTTATATCGTAATACTATATAACGTTATACGATATATCGTAATATTATATAACGTTATACGTTATATCGTAATACTATATAACGTTGTACGTTATAACGTAATACTATATAACGTTATACGTTATATCGTAATACTATATAACGTTATACGTTATAACGTAATACTATATAACGTTATACGTTATATCGTATTACTATATAACATTATACGTTATAACGTAATACTATATAACGTTGTACGTTATAACGTAATACTATATAACGTTATACGTTATATCGTAATACTATATAACGTTGTACGTTATAACGTAATACTATATAACGTCATACGTTATATCCTATTACTATATAACGTTATACGTTATAACGTAATACCATATAACGTTATACGTTATAACGTAATACTATATAACGTTATACGTTATAACGTAATACTATATAACGTTATACGTTATATCGTAATACTATATAATGTTGTACGTTATAACGTAATACTATATAACGTTGTACGTTATAACGTAATACTATATAACGTTATACGTTATAACGTAATAACATATAACGTTATACGTTATAACGTAATACTATATAACGTTATACGTTATAACGTAATACTATATAACGTTATACGTTATAACGTAATACTATATAACGTTATACGTTATAACGTAATACTATATAACGTTATACGTTATATCGTAATACTATATAACGTTATACGTTATAACGTAATACTATATAACGTTATACGTTATAACGTAATACTATATAACGTTATACGTTATAACGTAATACTATATAACGTTATACGTTATAACGTAATACTATATAACGTTATACGTTATAACGTAATACTATATAACGTTATACGTTATAACGTAATACTATATAACGTTATACGATATATCCTATTACTATATAACGTTATACGTTATATCGTAATACTATATAACGTTATACGATATATCCTAATATTATATAACGTTATACGTTATATCGTAATACTATATAACGTTGTACGTTATAACGTAATACTATATAACGTTATACGTTATAACGTAATACCATATAACGTTGTACGTTATAACGTAACACTATATAACGTCATACGATATATCCTATTACTATATAACGTTATACGTTATATCGTAATACTATATAACGTTATACGATATATCCTAATATTATATATCGTTATACGTTATATCGTAATACTATATAACGTTGTACGTTATAACGTAATACTATATAACGTTATACGATATATCGTAATACTATATAACGTTGTACGTTATAACGTAATACTATATAACGTCATACGATATATCCTATTTCTATATAACGTTATACGTTACAACGTTATAACATATAACGTTGTACGTTATAACGTAATACTATATAACGTTATACGTTATAACGTTATAATATATAACGTTGTACGTTATAACGTAATACCATATAACGTTGTACGTTATAACGAAACACTATATAACGTCATACGATATATCCTATTACTATATAACGTTATACGTTATAACGTAATACTATATAACGTTATACGTTATATCGTAATACTATATAACGTTATACGATATATCCTAATATTATATAACGTTATACGTTATATCGTAATACTATATGACGTTATACGTTAGAACGTAATACTATATAACGTTATACGTTATATCTTAATACTATATAACGTTATACGTTATAACGTAATACTATATAACGTTATACGTTATAATGTAATACTATATAACATTATACGTTATATCTTAATACTATATAACGTTATACGTTATAACGTAATACTATATAACGTTATACGTTATAACGTAATACCATATAACGTTGTACGTTATAACGTAACACTATGTAACGTCATACGATATATCCTATTACTATATAACGTTATACGTTATAACGTAATACTATATAACGTTATACGTTATATCGTAATACTATATAACGTTATACGATATATCCTAATATTATATAACGTTATACGTTATATCGTAATACTATATAACGTTGTACGTTATAACGTAATACTATATAACGTTATACGATATATCGTAATACTATATAACGTTGTACGTTATAACGTAATATTATATAACGTCATACGATATATCATATTTCTATATAACGTTATACGTTATAACGTTATAACATATAACGTTATACGTTATATCGTAATACCATATAAAGTTATACGTTATATCGTAATACTATATGACGTTATACGTTATAACGTAATACTATATAACGTTATACGATATATCCTACTACTATATAACGTTATACGTTATAACGTAATACTATATAACGTTATACGTTATAATGTAATACTATATAACATTATACGTTATAACGTAATACTATATAACGTTGTACGTTATAACGTAATACTATATAACGTTATACGTTATATCGTAATACTATATAACGTTATCCGATATATCGTAATATTATATAACGTTGTACGTTATAACGTAATACTATGTAACGTCATACGATATGTCGTAATTATATATAACGTCATACGATATATCCTATTACTATATAACGTTATACGTTATATCGTAATACTATATAACGTTATACGTTATAACGTAATACTATATAACGTTATACGTTATATCGTACTACTATATAACGTTATCATATATATCGTACTATTATATAACGTTATACGTTATAACGTAATACTATATAACGTTGTACGTTATAACGTAATACTATATAACGTCATACGATATATCGTAATTATATATAACGTCATACGATATATCCTATTACTATATAACGTTATACGTTATATCGTAATACTATATAACGTTATACGTTATATCGTAATACTATATAACGTTATACGTTATATCGTAATACTATATAACGTTGTACGTTATAACGTAATACTATATAACGTTGTACGTTATATCGTAATACTATATAACGTTATCCGATATATCGTAATATTATATAACGTTATACGTTATAACGTAATACTATATAACGTTATACGTTATAACGTAATAGTATATAACGTTATACGTTATATCGTAATACTATATAACGTTATCCGATATATCGTAATATTATATAACGTT
Organism: Bombus balteatus; assembly: GCA_019201815.1. Classification (NCBI taxonomy): domain Eukaryota; kingdom Metazoa; phylum Arthropoda; class Insecta; order Hymenoptera; family Apidae; genus Bombus; species Bombus balteatus. Next base: position 97,574 of record JAFJHM010000066.1, on the reverse strand, counting down.
ATACATTATAACGTAATACCATATAACGTTGTACGTTATAACGAAACACTATATAACGTCATACGATATATCCTATTACTATATAACGTTATACGTTATAACGTAATACTATATAACGTTATACGTTATAACGTAATACTATATAACGTTATACGATAAATCGTAATACTATATAACGTTATACGTTATATCGTAATACTATATAACGTTGTACGTTATAACGTAATACTATATAACGTTATACGATATATCGTAATACTATATAACGTTATCCGATATATCGTAATATTATATAACGTTATACATTATAACGTAATACCATATAACGTTGTACGTTATAACGTAACACTATATAACGTCATACGATATATCCTATTACTATATAACGTTATACGTTATAACGTAATACTATATAACGTTATACGTTATAACGTAATACTATATAACGTTATACGACAAATCGTAATACTGTATAACGTTATACGTTATATCGTAATACTATATAACGTTGTACGTTATAACGTAATACTATATAACGTTGTACGTTATAACGTAATACTATATAACGTTATACGTTATAACGTAATAACATATAACGTTGTACGTTATAACGTAATACTATATAACGTTGTACGTTATAACGTAATACTATATAACGTTATACGTTATATCGTAATACTATATAACGTTGTACGCTATATCGTAATACTATATGACGTTATACGTTATAACGTAATACTATATAACGTTATGCGTTATATCGTAATACTATATAACATTATTCGTTATATCTTAATACTATATAATGTTGTACGTTATAACGTAATTATATATAACGTTATACGTTATATCGTAATACTATATAACGTTATACGTTATAACGTAATAAATATACGTTATACGTTATAACGTATACTATATAACGTTGTACGTTATAACGTAATACTATAAAGTTATACGTTATATTAATACTATATAAGTTTACGTTATAAGTAATACTATATAACGTTATACGTTATAACGTAATACTATATAACGTTATACGTTATATCTATATATATAACGTTATACGTTATATCGTAATACTATATAACGTTGTACGTTATAACGTAATACTATATAACGTTATACGTTATATCGTAATACTATATAAGTTGTACGTTATAACGTAATACTATATAACGTTATACGTTATATCGTAATACTATATAACGTTGTACGTTATAACGTAATACTATATAACGTTATACGTTATAACGTAATAATATATAACGTTATACGTTATAACGTAATACTATATAACGTTGTACGTTATAACGTAATACTATATAACGTTGTACGTTATAACGTAATACTATATAACGTTATACGTTATATCGTAATTATATATAACGTTGTACGTTATATCGTAATACTATATAACGTTATACGTTATAACGTAATACTATATAACGTTATACGTTATATCGTAATACTATATAACGTTATACGTTATAACGTAATACTATATAACGTTATACGTTATAATCTAATACTATATAACATTATACGTTATATCGTAATACTATATAACGTTATACGTTATAACGTAAAACTATATAACGTTATACGTTATAACGTAATACCATATAACGTTGTACGTTATAACGAAATACTATATAACGTCATACGATATATCCTATTACTATATAACGTTATACGTTATAATGTAATACTATATAACGTTATACGTTATATCGTAATACTATATAACGTTATACGATATATCCTAATATTATATAACGTTATACGTTATATCGTAATACTATATAACGTTGTACGTTATAACGTAATACTATATAACGTTATACGATATATCGTAATACTATATAACGTTGTACGTTATAACGTTATAACATATAACGTTATACGTTATTGCGTAATTCCATATAACGTTGTACGTTATAACGTAATACTATATAACGTTATACGTTATAATGTAATACTATATAACATTATACGTTACAACGTTATAACATATAACGTTATACGTTATTACGTAATACTATATAACGTTGTACGTTATAACGTAATACTATATAACGTTATACGTTATAATGTAATACTATATAACATTATACGTTATATCGTAATACTATATAACGTTATACGTTATAACGTAATACTATATAACGTTATACGTTATATCGTAATACTATATAACGTTATCCGATATATCGTAATATTATATAACGTTGTACGTTATAACGTAATACTATGTAACGTCATACGATATATCGTAATTATATATAACGTCATACGATATATCCTATTACTATATAACGTTATACGTTATATCGTAATACTATATAACGTTATACGTTATAACGTAATACTATATAACGTTATACGTTATATCGTAATACTATATAACGTTATCGTATATATCGTACTATTATATAACGTTATACGTTATAACGTAATACTATATAACGTTGTACGTTATAACGTAATACTATATAACGTCATACGATATATCGTAATTATATATAACGTCATACGATATATCCTATTACTATATAACGTTATACGTTATATCGTAATACTATATAACGTTATACGTTATATCGTAATACCATATAACGTTATACGTTATATCGTAATACTATATAACGTTGTACGTTATAACGTAATACTATATAACGTTGTACGTTATATCGTAATACTATATAACGTTATCCGATATATCGTAATATTATATAACGTTATACGTTATAACGTAATACTATATAACGTTATACGTTATAACGTAATAGTATATAACGTTATACGTTATATCGTAATACTATATAACGTTATCCGATATATCGTAATATTATATAACGTTATACGTTATAACGTAATACCATATAACGTTGTACGTTATAACGAAACACTATGTAACGTCATACGATATATCCTATTACTATATAACGTTATACGTTATAACGTAATACTATATAACGTTATACGTTATAACGTAATACTATATAACGTTATACGTTATAACGTAATACTATATAACGTTATACGATATATCGTAATACTATATAACGTTATACGTTATAACGTAATACTATATAACGTTATACGTTATATCGTAATACTATATAACGTTATCAGATATATCGTACTATTATATAACGTTATACGTTATAACGTAATACTATATAACGTTGTACGTTATAACGTAATACTATATAACGTTATACGATATATCGTAATTATATATAACGTTATACGTTATATCCTATTACTATATAACGTTATACGTTATATCGTAATACTATATAACGTTATACGTTATATCGTAATACCATATAACGTTATACGTTATATCGTAATACTATATAACGTTGTACGTTATAACGTAATACTATATAACGTTATACGTTATAACGTAATACTATATAACGATATACGTTATAACGTAATACTATATAACGTTATACGTTATAACCTAATACTATATAACGTTATACGTTATATCGTAATACTATATAACGTTATACGTTATATCGTAATACTATATAACGTTATACGATATATCGTATATTATATAACTTATACGTTATAACGTAATACTATATAACGTTGTACGTTATAACGTAATACTATATAACGTCATACGATATATCGTAATACTATATAACGTTATACGATATATCCTATTACTATATAACGTTATACGTTATAACGTAATACTATATAACGTTGTACGTTATAACGTAATACTATATAACGTTATACGTTATAAAGTAATACTATATAACGTTATACGTTATATCGTAATATTATATAACGTTATACGTTATAACGTAATACTATATAACGTTGTACGTTATAACGAAATACTATATAACGTCATACGATATATCCTATTACTATATAACGTTGTACGTTATAACGTAATACTATATAACGTCATACGATATATCCTATTACTATATAACGTTATACGTTATAACGTAATACTATATAACGTTATACGTTATAACGTAATACTATATAACGTTGTACGTTATAACGTAATACTATATAACGTTATACGTTATAAAGTGATACTATATAACGTTACACGTTATATCGTAATACTATATAACGTTGTACGTTATAACGTAATACTATATAACGTTATACGTTATAAAGTAATACTATATAACGTTATACGTGATAACGTAATACTATATAACGATATACGTTATATCGTAATTATATATAACGTTGTACGTTATATCGTAATACTATATAACATTATTCGTTATATCTTAATACTATATAATGTTGTACGTTATAACGTAATACTATATAACGTTATACGTTATAACGTTATAACATATAACGTTGTACGTTATAACGTAATACTATATAACGTTGTACGTTATAACGTAATACTATATAACGTTATACGTTATATCGTAATTATATATAACGTTGTACGTTATATCGTAATACTATATAACGTTATACGTTATAACGTTATAACATATAACGTTATACGTTATATCGTAATACTATATAACGTTATGCGTTATATCGTAATACTATATAACGTTATACGTTATATCTTAATACTATATGATGTTGTACGTTATAACGTAATACTATATAACGTTATACGTTATAACGTAATACTATATAACGTTATACGACAAATCGTAATACTGTATAACGTTATACGTTATATCGTAATACTATATAACGTTGTACGTTATAACGTAATACTATATAACGTTATACGATATATCCTACTACTATATAACGTTATACGTTATAACGTAATACTATATAACGTTATACGTTATATCGTAATACTATATAACGTTGTACGTTATAACGTAATACTATATAACGTTGTACGTTATAACGTAATACTATATAACGTCATACGATATATCCTATTACTATATAACGTTATACGTTATAACGTAATACTATATAACGTCATACGATATATCCTATTACTATATAACGTTATACGTTATATCGTAATACTATATAACGTTATACGTTATATCGTAATACTATATAACGTTATACGTTATATCGTAATACTATATAACGTTATACGTTATAACGTAATACTATATAACGTTATACGTTATATCGTAATACTATATAACGTTATACGTTATATCGTAATACTATATAACGTTATACGTTATAACGTAATACTATATAACGTTATACGATATAACGTAATACTATATAACGTTATACGTTATATCGTAATACTATATAACGTTATACGTTATAACGTAATACTATATAACGTTATACGTTATAATGCAATACTATATAACGTTATACGTTATATCGTAATACTATATAACGTTATACGTTATAACGTAATACTATATAACGTTATACGTTATAACGTAATACCATATAACGTTATACGTTATAACGTAATACTATATAACGTTATACGTTATAACGTAATACTATATAACGTCATACGATATATCCTATTACTATATAACGTTATACGTTATAACGTAATACTATATAACGTTATACGATATATCCTATTTCTATATAACGTTATACGTTATAACGTTATAACATATAACGTTATACGTTATATCGTAATACCATATAACGTTATACGTTATATGGTAATACTATATAACGTTATACGTTATAACGTAATACTATATAACGTTATACGTTATATCGTAATACTATATAACGTTATTCGTTATATCGTAATACTATATAACGTTATACGTAATAAAGTAATACTATATAACGTTGTACGTTATAACGTAATACTATATAACGTTATACGTTATAACGTAATAATATATAACGTTATACGTTATAACGTAATACCATATAACGTTGTACGTTATAACGTAATACTATATAACGTCATACGATATATCCTATTACTATATAACGTTATACGTTATAACGTAATACTATATAACGTTATACGTTATATCGTAATACTATATAACGTTATACGATATATCTAATATTATATAACGTTATACGTTATATCGTAATACTATATAACGTTATACGTTATAACGTAATACTATATAACGTTATACGTTATATCTTAATACTATATAACGTTATACGTTATAACGTAATACTATATAACGTTATACGTTATAATGTAATACTATATAACATTATACGTTATATCGTAATACTATATAACGTTATACGTTATAACGTAATACTATATAACGTTATACGTTATAACGTAATACTATATAACGTTATACGTTATAACGTAATACTATATAACGTTATACGTTATATCCTATTACTATATAACGTTATACGTTATAACGTAATACTATATAACGTTATACGTTATAACGTAATACTATATAACGTTATACGATATATCGTAATACTATATAACGTTATACGTTATATCGTAATACTATATAACGTTGTACGTTATAACGTAATACTATATAACGTTATACGATATATCGTAATACTATATAACGTTGTACGTTATAACGTAATACTATATAACGTCATACGATATATCCTATTACTATATAACGTTATACGTTATAACGTAATACTATATAACGTTGTACGTTATATCGTAATACTATATAACGTTATACGTTATATCGTAATACTATATAACGTTATACGTTATAACGTAATACTATATAACGTTATACGATATATCCTATTACTATATAACGTTATACGTTATAACGTTATAACATATAACGTTATACGTTATATCGTAATACTATATAACGTTATACGTTATATCGTAATACTATATAACATTATACGTTATATCTTAATACTATATAATGTTGTACGTTATAACGTAATACTATATAACGTTATACGTTATAACGTAATACTATATAACGTTATACGTTATAACGTAATAATATATAACGTTGTACGTTATAACGTTATAACATATAACGTTGTACGTTATAACGTAATACTATATAACGTTGTACGTTATAACGTAATACTATATAACGTTATACGTTATATCGTAATTATATATAACGTTGTACGTTATATCGTAATACTATATAACGTTATACGTTATAACGTAATAACATATAACGTTATACGTTATAACGTAATACTATATAACGTTATACGTTATAACGTAATACTATATAACGTTATACGTTATATCGTAATACTATATAACGTTATACGTTATATCGTAATACTATATAACGTTATACGTTATATCTTAATACTATATAATGTTGTACGTTATAACGTAATACTATATAACGTTATACGTTATAACGTAATACTATATAACGTTATACGATATATCGTAATACTATATAACGTTATACGTTATATCGTAATACTATATAACGTTGTACGTTATAACGTAATACTATATAACGTTATACGATATATCCTAATACTATATAACGTTATACGTTATAACGTAATACTATATAACGTTATACGTTATATCGTAATACTATATAACGTTGTACGTTATAACGTAATACTATATAACGTTGTACGTTATAACGTAATACTATATAACGTTATACGTTATATCGTAATACTATATAACGTTGTACGTTATAACGTAATACTATATAACGTTATACGTTATAACGTTATAATATATAACGTTATACGTTATATCGTAATACTATATAACGTTATACGTTATAACGTTATAACATATAACGTTATACGTTATATCGTAATACTATATAACGTTATACGTTATATCGTAATACTATATAACGTTATACGTTATATCGTAATACTATATAATGTTGTACGTTATAACGTAATACTATATAACGTTATACGTTATAACGTAATACTATATAACGTTATACGATAAATCGTAATACTGTATAACGTTATACGTTATATCGTAATACTATATAACGTTGTACGTTATAACGTAATACTATATAACGTTATACGATATATCCTAATACTATATAACGTTATACGTTATAACGTAATACTATATAACGTTATACGTTATAACGTAATACTATATAACGTTGTACGTTATAACGTAATACTATATAACGTTATACGTTATAACGTAATACTATATAACGTTATACGTTATAACGTATTACTATATAACGTTGTACGTTATAACGTAATACTATATAACGTTATACGTTATAACGTAATACTATATAACGTTATACGTTATAACGTAATACTATATAACGTTATACGTTATATCCTAATACTATATAACGTTATACGTTATAACGTAATACTATATAACGTCATACGATATATCCTATTACTATATAACGTTATACGTTATAACGTAATAATATATAACGTTATACGTTATATCGTAATACTATATAACGTTATACGTTATATCGTAATACTATATAACGTTATACGTTATAACGTAATACTATATAACGTTATACGTTATATCGTAATACTATATAACGTTATACGTTATATCGTAATACTATATAACGTTGTACGTTATAACGTAATACTATATAACGTTATACGTTATAACGTAATACTATATAACGTTATACGTTATAACGTAATACTATATAACGTTATACGTTATAACGTAATACTATATAACGTTATACGTTATAACGTAATACTATATAACGTTATACGTTATATCGTAATACTATATAACGTTATACGTTATAACGTAATACTATATAACGTTATACGTTATATCGTAATACTATATAACGTTATACGTTATATCCTAATATTATATAACGTTATACGTTATAACGTAATACTATATAACGTTATACGTTATAACGTAATACTATATAACGTTATACGTTATATCTTAATACTATATAACGTTATACGTTATAACGTAATACTATATAACGTTATACGTTATAGCGTAATACTATATAACGTTATACGTTATAACGTAATACTATATAACGTTATACGTTATAACGTAATACTATATAACGTTATACGTTATAACGTAATACTATATAACGTTGTACGTTATAACGTAATACTATATAACGTTATACGATATATCCTATTACTATATAACGTTATACGTTATAACGTAATACTATATAACGTTATACGTTATATCGTAATACTATATAACGTTATACGATATATCCTAATACTATATAACGTTATACGTTATATCGTAATACTATATAACGTTGTACGTTATAACGTAATACTATATAACGTTATACGTTATATCGTAATACTATATAACGTTGTACGTTATAACGTAATACTATATAACGTCATACGTTATATCCTATTACTATATAACGTTATACGTTATAACGTAATACTATATAACGTTATACGTTATAACGTAATACTATATAACGTTATACGTTATAACGTAATACTATATAACGTTATACGTTATAACCTAATACTATATAACGTTATACGTTATAACGTAATACTATATAACGTCATACGTTATACGTTATATCCTATTACTATATAACGTTATACGTTATAACGTAATACTATATAACGTTATACGTTATATCGTAATACTATATAACGTTATACGTTATATCGTAATACTATATAACGTTATACGTTATAACGTAATACTATATAACGTTATACGTTATAACGTAATACTATATAACGTTATACGTTATATCGTAATACTATATAACGTTGTACGTTATAACGTAATACTATATAACGTTATACGTTATAACGTAATACTATATAACGTTATACGTTATAACGTAATACTATATAACGTTGTACGTTATAACGTAATAACATATAACGTTGTACGTTATAACGTAATACTATATAACGTTGTACGTTATAACGTAATACTATATAACGTTATACGTTATATCGTAATACTATATAACGTTGTACGTTATATCGTAATACTATATAACGTTATACGTTATAACGTAATAACATATAACGTTATACGTTATAACGTTATAACATATAACGTTATACGTTATATCGTAATACTATATAACGTTATACGTTATATCGTAATACTATATAACGTTATACCTTATATCTAATACTATATAATGTTGTACGTTATAACGTAATACTATATAAGTTTACGTTATAACGTAATACTATATAACGTTATACGTTATAACGTAATACCATATAACGTTATACGTTATAACGTAATACTATATAACGTTGTACGTTATAACGTAATCTATATAACGTTATACGTTATATCCTATTACTATATAACGTTATACGTTATAACGTAATACTATATAACGTTATACGTTATATCGTAATACTATATAACGTTATACGATATATCCTAATATTATATAACGTTATACGTTATATCGTAATACTATATAACGTTATACGTTATAACGTAATACTATATAACGTTATACGTTATATCGTAATACTATATAACGTTATACGTTATAACGTAATACTATATAACGTTATACGTTATAACGTAATACTATATAACGTTATACGTTATATCGTAATACTATATAACGTTATACGTTATAACGTAATACTATATAACGTTATACGTTATAACGTAATACCATATAACGTTGTACGTTATAACGTAATACTATATAACGTTATACGTTATATCCTATTACTATATAACGTTATACGTTATAACGTAATACTATATAACGTTATACGTTATAACGTAATACTATATAACGTTATACGATAAATCGTAATACTATATAACGTTATACGTTATATCGTAATACTATATAACGTTGTACGTTATAACGTAATACTATATAACGTTATACGATATATCCTACTACTATATAACGTTATACGTTATAACGTAATACTATATAACGTTATGCGTTATATCGTAATACTATATAACGTTGTACGTTATAACGTAATACTATATAACGTTGTACGTTATAACGTAATACTATATAACGTTATACGTTATATCGTAATTATATATAACGTTGTACGTTATATCGTAATACTATATAACGTTATACGTTATAACGTTATAACATATAACGTTATACGTTATAACGTAATAACATATAACGTTATACGTTATAACGTAATACTATATAACGTTATACGTTATATCGTAATACTATATAACGTTATACGTTATATCGTAATACTATATAATGTTGTACGTTATAACGTAATACTATATAACGTTGTACGTTATAACGTAATACTATATAACGTTATACGTTATAACGTAATAACATATAACGTTATACGTTATAACGTAATACTATATAACGTTGTACGTTATAACGTAATACTATATAACGTTATACGATATATCCTATTACTATATAACGTTATACGTTATAACGTAATACTATATAACGTTATACGTTATATCGTAATACTATATAACGTTATACGTTATAACGTAATACTATATAACGTTATACGTTATATCGTAATACTATATAACGTTATACGTTATAACGTAATACTATATAACGTTATACGTTATAACGTAATACTATATAACGTTATACGTTATATCGTAATACTATATAACGTTATACGTTATAACGTAATACTATATAACGTTATACGTTATATCGTAATACTATATAACGTTGTACGTTATATCGTAATACTATATAACGTTATACGTTATAACGTAATACTATATAACGTTATACGTTATAACGTAATACCATATAACGTTGTACGTTATAACGTAATACTATATAACGTTATACGTTATATCCTATTACTATATAACGTTATACGTTATAACGTAATACTATATAACGTTATACGTTATATCGTAATACTATATAACGTTGTACGTTATAACGTAATACTATATAACGTTATACGTTATATCGTAATACTATATAACGTTATACGTTATAACGTAATACTATATAACGTTATACGTTATAACGTAATACTATATAACGTTATACGATATATCGTATAACGTTATACGTTATAACGTAATACTATATAACGTCATACGATATATCCTATTACTATATAACGTTATACGTTATAACGTAATACTATATAACGTTATACGTTATATCGTAATACTATATAACGTTATACGTTATATCGTAATACTATATAACGTTATACGTTATAACGTAATACTATATAACGTTATACGTTATATCGTAATACTATATAACGTTATACGTTATATCGTAATACTATATAATGTTATACGTTATAACGTAATACTATATAACGTTGTACGTTATAACGTAATACTATATAACGTTATACGTTATAACGTAATAACATATAACGTTGTACGTTATAACGTAATACTATATAACGTTGTACGTTATAACGTAATACTATATAACGTTATACGTTATAACGTAATACTATATAACGTTATACGTTATATCGTAATTATATATAACGTTGTACGTTATATCGTAATACTATATAACGTTATACGTTATAACGTTATAATATATAACGTTATACGTTATAACGTAATAATATATAACGTTATACGTTATATCGTAATACTATATAACGTTATCGTTATATCGTAATACTATATAACGTTATACGTTATACTAATACTATATAACGTTGTACGTTATAACGTAATACTATATAACGTTATACGTTATAACGTAATACTATATAACGTTATACGACAAATCGTAATACTATATAACGTTATACGTTATATCGTAATACTATATAACGTTGTACGTTATAACGTAATACTATATAACGTTATACGATATATCCTATACTATATAACGTTATACGTTATAACGTAATACTATATAACGTTATACGTTATATCGTAATACTATATAACGTTGTACGTTATAACGTAATACTATATAACGTTGTACGTTATAACGTAATACTATATACGTTATACGTTATATCTATTATATATAACGTTATACGTTATATGTAATACTATATAACGTTATACGTTATAACTTATAATATACGTTATACGTTATAACGTAATAATATATACGTTATACGTTATAACGTAATACTATATAACGTTATACGTTATATCGTAATACTATATAACGTTATACGTTATAACGTAATATATATACGTTATACGTTATAACGTAATACTATATAACGTTATACGTTATACGTAATACTATATAACGTTATACGTTATATCGTAATACTATATAACGTTATACGTTATATCGTAATACTATATAACGTTGTACGTTATAACGTAATACTATATAACGTTATACGTTATAACGTAATACTATATAACGTTATACGATAAATCGTAATACTGTATAACGTTATACGTTATATCGTAATACTATATAACGTTATACGTTATATCTTAATACTATATGATGTTGTACGTTATAACGTAATACTATATAACGTTATACGTTATAACGTAATACTATATAACGTTATACGACAAATCGTAATACTGTATAACGTTATACGTTATATCGTAATACTATATAACGTTGTACGTTATAACGTAATACTATATAACGTTATACGATATATCCTACTACTATATAACGTTATACGTTATAACGTAATACTATATAACGTTATGCGTTATATCGTAATACTATATAACGTTGTACGTTATAACGTAATACTATATAACGTTGTACGTTATAACGTAATACTATATAACGTTATACGATATATCCTATTACTATATAACGTTATACGTTATAACGTAATACTATATAACGTTATACGTTATATCGTAATACTATATAACATTATACGTTATATCGTAATACTATATAACGTTGTACGTTATAACGTAATACTATATAACGTTGTACGTTATAACGTAATACTATATAACGTTATACGTTATAAGTTATAAATATAACTTATACGTTATATCTAATACTATATAACGTTATACGTTATAACGTAATACTATATAACGTTATACGTTATAACGTAATACCATATAACGTTGTACGTTATAACGTAATACTATATAACGTTATACGATATATCCTATTACTATATAACGTTATACGTTATAATGTAATACTATATAACGTTATACGTTATATCGTAATACTATATAACGTTATACGATATATCCTAATATTATATAACGTTATACGTTATATCGTAATACTATATAACGTTGTACGTTATAACGTAATACTATATAACGTTATACGATATATCGTAATACTATATAACGTTATACGTTATAACGTAATACTATATAACGTCATACGATATATCCTATTTCTATATAACGTTATACGTTACAACGTTATAACATATAACGTTATACGTTATTGCGTAATTCCATATAACGTTGTACGTTATAACGTAATACTATATAACGTTATACGTTATAACGTAATACTATATAACATTATACGTTATATCGTAATACTATATAACGTTATACGTTATAACGTAATACTATATAACGTTATACGATATATCGTAATACTGTATAACGTTATACGTTATATCGTAATACTATATAACGTTATGCGTTATATCGTAATACTATATAACGTTATTCGTTATATCGTAATACTATATAACGTTGTACGTTATAACGTAATACTATATAACGTTGTACGTTATAACGTAATACTATATAACGTTATACGTTATAACGTAATAACATATAACGTTGTACGTTATAACGTAATACTATATAACGTTATACGTTATAACGTAATACTATATAACGTTGTACGTTATAACGTAATACTTTATAACGTTATACGTTATAACGTTATAACATATAACGTTGTACGTTATAACGTAATACTATATAACGTTATACGTTATAACGTAATACTATATAACGTCATACGATATATCCTATTACTATATAACGTTATACGTTATATCGTAATACTATATAACGTTATACGTTATAACGTAATACTATATAACGTTATACGTTATAATGTAATACTATATAACGTTATACGTTATATCGTAATACTATATAACGTTATACGTTATAACGTAAAACTATATAACGTTATACGTTATAACGTAATACTATATAACGTTATACGTTATAACGTAACACTATATAACGTCATACGATATATCCTATTACTATATAACGTTATACGTTATAACGTAATACTATATAACGTTATACGTTATAACGTAATACTATATAACGTCATACGTTATATCGTATTACTATATAACGTTATACGTTATAACGTAATACTATATAACGTTATACGATATATCCTATTACTATATAACGTTATACGTTATAACGTAATAATATATAACGTTATACGTTATAACGTAATTCCATATAACGTTGTACGTTATAACGTAATACTATATAACGTTATACGTTATAATGTAATACTATATAACATTATTCGTTATATCGTAATACTATATAATGTTGTACGTTATAACGTAATACTATATAACGTTATACGTTATAACGTAATACTATATAACGTTATACGTTATAACGTTATAACATATAACGTTGTACGTTATAACGTAATACTATATAACGTTGTACGTTATAACGTAATACTATATAACGTTATACGTTATATCGTAATTATATATAACGTTGTACGTTATATCGTAATACTATATAACGTTATACGTTATAACGTAATACTATATAACGTTATACGTTATATCGTAATACTATATAACATTATACGTTATATCGTAATACTATATAATGTTGTACGTTATAACGTAATACTATATAACATTATACGTTATATCTTAATACTATATAACGTTATACGTTATAACGTAATACTATATAACGTTATACGTTATAACGTAATACCATATAACGTTGTACGTTATAACGTAACACTATATAACGTCATACGATATATCCTATTACTATATAACGTTATACGTTATAATGTAATACTATATAACGTTATACGTTATATCGTAATACTATATAACGTTATACGTTATATCGTAATATTATATAACGTTATACGTTATATCGTAATACTATATAACGTTGTACGTTATAACGTAATACTATATAACGTTATACGTTATATCGTAATACTATATAACGTTGTACGTTATAACGTAATACTATATAACGTTATACGTTATATCTAATACTATATAACGTTATACGTTATAACGTAATACTATATAACGTTATACGTTATAACGTAATACTATATAACGTTATACGTTATAACGTAATAACTATATAACGTTGTACGTTATAACGTAATACTATATAACGTTGTACGTTATAACGTAATACTATATAACGTTGTACGTTATAACGTAATACTATATAACGTTGTACGTTATAACGTAATACTATATAACGTTATACGATATATCCTATTACTATATAACGTTATACGTTATAACGTAATACTATATAACGTTATACGATATATCCTATTACTATATAACGTTATACGTTATAACGTAATACTATATAACGTTATGCGTTATATCGTAATACTATATAACATTATTCGTTATATCTTAATACTATATAATGTTGTACGTTATAACGTAATACTATATAACGTTGTACGTTATAACGTAATACTATATAACGTTATACGTTATAACGTTATAACATATAACGTTGTACGTTATAACGTAATACTATATAACGTTATACGTTATAACGTAATACTATATAACGTTATACGTTATATCGTAATACTATATAACGTTGTACGTTATATCGTAATACTATATAACGTTATACGTTATAACGTAATACTATATAACGTTATACGTTATATCGTAATACTATATAACGTTATACGTTATATCGTAATACTATATAATGTTGTACGTTATAACGTAATACTATATAACGTTATACGTTATAACGTAATACTATATAACGTTATACGTTATAACGTTATAACATATAACGTTGTACGTTATAACGTAATACTATATAACGTTATACGTTATAACGTAATACTATATAACGTCATACGATATATCCAATTACTATATAACGTTATACGTTATATCGTAATACTATATAACGTTATACGTTATAACGTAATACTATATAACGTTATACGTTATAACGTAATACTATATAACGTTATACGTTATATCGTAATACTATATAACGTTATACGTTATAACGTAATACTATATAACGTTATACGTTATAACGTAATACTATATAACGTTGTACGTTATAACGAAACACTATGTAACGTCATACGATATATCCTATTACTATATAACGTTATACGTTATAACGTAATACTATATAACGTTATACGTTATATCGTAATACTATATAACGTTATACGATATATCCTAATATTATATAACGTTATACGTTATATCGTAATACTATATAACGTTGTACGTTATAACGTAATACTATATAACGTTATACGATATATCGTAATACTATATAACGTTGTACGTTATAACGTAATACTATATAACGTCATACGATATATCCTATTACTATATAACGTTATACGTTATAACGTAATACTATATAACGTTATACGTTATAACGTAATACTATATAACGTCATACGTTATATCCTATTACTATATAACGTTATACGTTATAACGTAATACTATATAACGTTATACGATATATCCTATTTCTATATAACGTTATACGTTATAACGTTATAACATATAACGTTATACGTTATAGCGTAATACCATATAACGTTGTACGTTATAACGTAATACTATATAACGTTATACGTTATAATGTAATACTATATAACATTATACGTTATATCTTAATACTATATAACGTTATACGTTATAACGTAATACTATATAACGTTATACGATATATCGTAATACTATATAACGTTATACGTTATATCGTAATACTATATAACGTTATCCGATATATCGTAATATTATATAACGTTATACGTTATAACGTAATACCATATAACGTTGTACGTTATAACGAAACACTATGTAACGTCATACGATATATCCTATTACTATATAACGTTATACGTTATAACGTAATACTATATAACGTCATACGATATATCCTATTACTATATAACGTTATACGTTATAACGTAATACTATATAACGTTATACGTTATAACGTAATACTATATAACGTTATACGTTATAACGTAATACTATATAACGTTATACGATATATCGTAATACTGTATAACGTTATACGTTATAACGTAATACTATATAACGTTATACGTTATATCGTAATACTATATAACGTTATCAGATATATCGTACTATTATATAACGTTATACGTTATAACGTAATACTATATAACGTTGTACGTTATAACGTAATACTATGTAACGTCATACGATATATCGTAATTATATATAACGTCATACGATATATCCTATTACTATATAACGTTATACGTTATATCGTAATACTATATAACGTTATACGTTATATCGTAATACCATATAACGTTATACGTTATATCGTAATACTATATAACGTTGTACGTTATAACGTAATACTATATAACGTTATACGTTATATCGTAATACTATATAACGTTGTACGTTATATCGTAATACTATATAACGTTATACGATATATTCTATTATTATATAACGTTATACGTTATATCGTAATACTATATAACGTTGTACGTTATAACGTAATACTATATAACGTTATACGATATATCGTAATACTATATAACGTTATACGTTATAACGTAATACTATATAACATTATACGTTATATCTTATTACTATATAACGTTATACGTTATAACGTAATACTATATAACGTTATACGATATATCGTAATACTGTATAACGTTATACGTTATATCGTAATACTATATAACGTTGTACGTTATAACGTAATACTATATAACGTCATACGATATATCCTATTACTATATAACGTTATACGTTATATCGTAATACTATATAACGTTATACGATATATCCTATTATTATATAACGTTATACGTTATATCGTAATACTATATAACGTTGTACGTTATAACGTAATACTATATAACGTTATACGTTATAACGTAATACTATATAACGTTGTACGTTATAACGTAATACTATATAACGTCATACGATATATCCGATTACTATATAACGTTATACGTTATATCGTAATACTATATAACGTTATACGTTATAACGTAATACTATATAACGTTATACGATATACCGTAATACTGCATAACGTTATACGTTATATCGTATTACTATATAACGTTGTACGTTATAACGTAATACTATATAACGTCATACGATATATCCTATTACTATATAACGTTATACGTTATAACGTAATACTATATAACGTCATACGATATATCCTATTTCTATATAACGTTATACGTTACAACGTTATAACATATAACGTTATACGTTATTGCGTAATTCCATATAACGTTGTACGTTATAACGTAATACTGTATAACGTTATACGTTATATTGTAATACTATATAACGTTGTACGTTATATTGTAATACTATATAACGTTATCCGATATATCGTAATATTATATAACGTTATACGTTATAACGTAATACTATATAACGTTATACGTTATAACGTAATAGTATATAACGTTATACGTTATAACGTAATACTATATAACGTTATACGATATATCGTAATACTATATAACGTTATACGTTATAACGTAATACTATATAACGTTGTACGTTATAACGTAATACTATATAACGTTATACGTTATAACGTAATACTATATAACGTTATACGTTATAACGTAATACTATATAACGTTATACGATATATCGTAATACTGTATAACGTAATACTATATAACGTTATACGTTATATCGTAATACTATATAACGTTATACGATATTTCGTACTATTATATAACGTTATACGTTATAACGTAATACTATATAACGTTATACGTTATATCGTAATACCATATAACGTTATACGTTATATCGTAATACTATATAACGTTGTACGTTATAAAGTAATACTATATAACGTTATACGTTATAACGTAATACTATATAACGATATACGTTATAACGTAATACTATATAACGTTATACGTTATAACGTAATACTATATAACGTTATACGTTATATCGTAATTATATATAACGTTGTACGTTATATCGTAATACTATATAACGTTATACGTTATAACGTTATAACATATAACGTTATACGTTATAACGGTATAACATATAACGTTATACGTTATAACGTAATACTATATAACGTTATACGTTATAACGTAATACTATATAACGTTATACGTTATAACGTAATACTATATAACGTTATACGTTATAACGTAATACTATATAACGTTATACGTTATAACGCAATACTATATAACGTTATACGTTATATCGTAATACTATATAAGTTATACGTTATATGTAATACTATATAACGTTATACGTTATAACGTAATACCATATAACGTTGTAGTTATAAGTAATATATATAACGTTATACGATATATCTATTACTATATAACGTTGTACGTTATAACGTAATACTATATAACGTTTACGTTATAACGTAATACTATATAACGTTATACGTTATAACGTAATACTATATAACGTTATACGTTATACGTAATACTATATAACGTTATACGTTATAGTTACTATATACTATACGTTATAAGTAATACTATATACTTATACGTTATACGTAATACTATATAAGTATACGTTATATAATTATATATAACTTATACGTTATAATAATACTATATAACGTTATACGTTATAACGTAATACTATATACGTTATACGTTATAACGTAATACTATATAACGTTATACGTTATAACGTAATACTATATAACGTTATACGTTATAACGTAATACTATATAACGTTATAGTTATATCGTAATACATATAACGTTATACGTTATAACTATACTATATAACGTTATACGTTATAACGTAATACTATATAACGTTATACGTTATAACGTAATACTATATAACGTTATACGTTATAACGTAATACTATATAACGTTATACGTTATAACGTAATACTATATAACGTTATACGTTATAACGTAATACTATATAACGTTATACGTTATAACGTAATACTATATAACGTTATACGTTATAACGTAATACTATATAACGTTATACGTTATAACGTAATACTATATAACGTTATACGTTATACGTAATACTATATAACGTTATACGTTATAACGTAATACTATATAACGTTATACGTTATAACGTAATACTATATAACGTTATACGTTATATCGTAATACTATATAACGTTATACGTTATAAACGTAATACTATATAACGTTATACGTTATATCGTAATACTATATAACGTTATACGTTATAACGTAATACTATATAACGTTATAACGTTATAACGTAATACTATATAACGTTATAACGTTATAACGTAATACTATATAACGTTATACGTTATAACGTAATACGATATAACGTTATAACGTTATAACGTAATACTATATAACGTTATACGTTATAACGTAATACGATATAACGTTATACGTTATATCGTAATACTATATAACGTTATACGTTATAACGTAATACTATATAACGTTATACGTTATAACGTAATACTATATAACGTTATACGTTATAACGTAATACTATATAACGTTATACGATATAACGTAATACTATATAACGTTATACGTTATAACGTAATACTATATAACGTTATACGTTATAACGTAATACTATATAACGTTATACGTTATAACGTAATACTATATAACGTTATACGTTATAACGTAATACTCATATAACGTTATACGTTATAACGTAATACTATATAACGTTATACGTTATAACGTAATACTATATAACGTTATACGTTATAACGTAATACTATATAACGTTATACGTTATAACGTAATACTATATAACTTTCGTTATATCGTAATACTATATAACGTTATACGTTATAACGTAATACTATATAACGTTATACGTTATAACGTAATAATTATATAACGTTATACGTTATAACGTAATACTATATAACGTTATACGTTATAACGTAATACTATATAACGTTATACGTTATAACGTAATAATTATATAACGTTATACGTTATAACGTAATACTATATAACGTTATACGTTATAACGTAATACTCATATAACGTTATACGTTATAACGTAATACTATATAACGTTATACGTTATAAACGTAATACTATATAACGTTATACGTTATAACGTAATACTATATAACGTTATACGTTATAACGTAATACTATATAACGTTATACGTTATAACGTAATACTATATAACGTTACGTTATAATGTAATAATATATAACGTTATACGTTATAACGTAATACTATATAACGTTATACGTTATAACGTAATACTATATAACGTTATACGTTATATCGTAATACTATATAACGTTATACGTTATAACGTAATACTATATAACGTTATACGTTATAACGTAATACTATATAACGTTATACGTTATAACGTAATACTATATAACGTTATACGTTATAACGTAATACTATATAACGTTATACGTTATAACGTAATACTATATAACGTTATACGTTATAACGTAATACTATATAACGTTATACGTTATAACGTAATACTATATAACGTTATACGTTATAACGTAATACTATATAACGTTATACGTTATAACGTAATACTATATAACGTTATACGTTATAACGTAATACTATATAACGTTATACGTTATAACGTAATACTATATAACGTTATACGTTATAACGTAATACTATATAACGTTATACGTTATAACGTAATACTATATAACGTTATACGTTATAACGTAATACTATATAACGTTATACGTTATAACGTAATACTATATAACGTTATACGTTATAACGTAATACTATATAACGTTATACGTTATATCGTAATACTATATAACGTTATACGTTATATCGTAATACTATATAACGTTATACGTTATAACGTAATACTATATAACGTTATACGTTATAACGTAATACTATATAACGTTATACGTTATAACGTAATACTATATAACGTTATACGTTATAACGTAATACTATATAACGTTATACGTTATAACGTAATACTATATAACGTTATACTATATGTAATATTATATCTTATACGTTATAACGTAATACTATATAACGTTATACGTTATAACGTAATACTATATAACGTTATACGTTATAACGTATTATATATACGTTGTACGTTATAACGTAATACTATATAACGTTATACGTTATAACGTAATACTATATAACGTTATACGTTATAACGTAATACTATATAACGTTATACGTTATAACGTAATACTATATAACGTTATACGTTATAACGTAATACTATATAACGTTATACGTTATACGTAATACTATATAACGTTATACGTTATATCGTAATACTATATAACGTTATACGTTATAACGTAATACTATATAACGTTATACGTTATAACGTAATACTATATAACGTTATACGTTATAACGTAATGATATATAACGTTATACGTTATAACGTAATACTATATAACGTTATACGTTATAACGTAATACTATATAACGTTATACGTTATAACGTAATACTATATAACGTTATACGTTATATCGTAATACATATAACGTTATACGTTATATCGTAATACTATATAACGTTATACGTTATAACGTAATACTATATAACGTTATACGTTATATCGTAATACTATATAACGTTATACGTTATAACGTAATACTATATAACGTTATACGTTATAACGTAATACTATATAACGTTATACGTTATAACGTAATACTATATACGTTGTACGTTATAACGTAATACTATATACGTTATACGTTATCTATACTATATAACGTTATACGTTATAACGTAATACTATATAACGTTATACGTTATATCGTAATACTATATAACGTTATACGTTATAACGTAATACTATATAACGTTATACGTTATAACGTAATACTATATAACGTTATACGTTATATCGTAATACTATATAACGTTATACGTTATATCGTAATACTATATACGTTGTACGTTATAACGTAATACTATATAACGTTATACGTATATACGTATACTATATAACGTTATACGTTATAACGTAATACTATATAACGTTATACGTTATAACGTAATACTATATAACGTTATACGTTATAACGTAATACTATATAACGTTGTACGTTATAACGTAATATATATAGTTATTATACTATAATTATACGTTATAACGTAATACTATATAACGTTATACGTTATATCGTAATACTATATACGTTATACGTTATACGTAATACTATATAACGTTATACGTTATAACGTAATACTATATAACGTTATAGTTATATAACGTTATAGTTTAGTATACTATTAACTTACGTTATATATATATATACGTTTACGTTATACGTAATACTATATATTATAGTTATAAGTAATACTATATAGTTTAGTTATACGTAATATATATAATTTATTATGTAAACTATAACGTTTAGTATAACGTAATACTATTACGTTTAGTTATACGTAATACTATATAACGTTATACTTATACGTATACTATATAGTTATATTATCGTAATACTATATATAGTTTAATATATAAGTTTACGTTATATCTATACTATATAACGTTATACGTTATAACGTAATAATATATAAGTTTATTATAAGTATACTATAAGTTATACGTTATATCGTAAACTATATAACGTTATACGTTATAACGTAATACTATATACGTTATACGTTATAACGTAATACTATATAAGTTTACGTTATAACGTAATACTATATAACGTTATAGTTATATCGTAATACTATATAACGTTATACGTTATAACGTAATACTATATACGTTATACGTTATAACGTAATATATATATTTGTTTCGTAATACTATAAACGTTACGTTTCTTATATTTACGTTATGTTATAAGTAATACTATATAACGTTGATTATAACGTAATACTATATAACGTTATACGTTATATGTAATACTATATAACGTTATACGTTATATCTATACTATATAACGTTATACGTTATATCGTAATACTATATAACGTTATACGTTATAACGTAATACTATATAACGTTATAGTTATACTACTTATAAGTTAATCTTATATAATTGTTCGTTTATTTATTATAAAGTAATACTATATAGTTATAGTTATAAGTATATATAAGTTTGTTTTAATATATATACGTATAGTTACGTTATATATGTTGTTCTTATGTTTACGTTATTCGTAATACTATATACGTTATACGTTTACTATACTATATAAGTTATACGTTATATCGTAATACTATTAGTTAGTATATCGTTAAATAAGTTTAGTTTACGTTATATATACGTTTAGTTATATATTGTTGTTTTTAGTATATATATAGTTATACGTTATACGTAATACTATATAACGTTATACGTTATATCGTAATATATATAACGTTATACGTTATATCGTAATACTATATAACGTTATACTTATACGTAATACTATATAACGTTGTACGTTATAACGTAATACTATTAACGTTATACGTTTTGTTATTATTATAGTTGTAGTTTTTTTTTTTTTGATAAGGTGCGTAATATATTTAGTATTATATAATTTCGTGTATATTGTTATGTTTGTGTTAATTGGAACATATTTAGTGGGTTATCTTTCTGTTGGTGTCAATATTAGAGAAAACCTATCGTTCTGTTGTTTATACATCGAGTCGTTACTATATACGTTTACGTTATAACGTATACATTACGTTTGCGTTATATCGTAATACTATATAACTTTCGTTTTATAAGTGCGTTACGTTACTTAACGTTGCGTATAACGTAATACATAACGTTTACGTTATAACGTATACTATTACGGGTTGTTTATACGTTTAGTGTTTACAAGTTTTTTTTTTCTTCTACGTGGTCGAAACGCTTTTCGTCTGTTTTTGTGTTGTGCGTTTGGCTTTGTTCTTGGGGGGCGGTTGCTTGTTTTTGTTGTGGTCGTGTGGAAGAATTTTAAGCAATTGAATTCTAAACTGAATTAAAATCCTGAAAATTTCACTTGAAATAACTAGTGGGGAAAATCCGGATTAAAATCCTTTCTTTTGCCTTTTAACTTTTAACAGTATCTTTGCCTCCTACAACAGCATAGTGACTGCAATATAGGAACCGAAGAATGCACATAAATCCTTTGTACAGAATTTTTGTTACAAATGACCGATGATCGCGAATAACTTTTGTTTCCGTGTAAAATAAAATTCGAATATTTAAAATTCTACATTACTGTTAAAAGATTGAAGATATTGCGGTCGAAAAATTCTAAAAGTTATAGTTCTAAGAACGAACAATCACCAGCATTAATTCCAATAGCAATGAATTAAATTTTAAAAATATTTCAAGCCGTCACAGCAAATATAAAAGATATTTCATTAGAATACTTTTGTTGCGCATGAAATCGCTTGCTATTTCCTGCACGTGAATATATTACATTCGTAATAAAGTTCTGGGACTTAAGGAGTCATGGTAACGTTAACGCGCTTGACAGAGGAATATGTCTTATAGCAGCATCTTTCAGCATAGCACAAACGTAGTGATAAGGGCGCAGTAATATGGGGCGCTGAAAAACATAGCAGTAGCCAGAAGGGCTACTAAAATTGATCGTGTTCCACTCTATATAAACCCGATCAACAGGCCGAGGGGTAGACACGAATGTTGGCGTGTTTGCGCAACGCTAATTTACTAGTTTGGTTATTTGTGAAGAAGAAGGTTGCTCAAAATAAAACGCGACGAGTGCTGCCGTTATATCTGCAATATCAAGTAATCTACCATGCTAAAAAAAAAGAAATTCTACAAAATAACCGGAAATTTGATACAACGCTAATAAGTATAAATCACGCACTCCGTATTTTAAGCCAATACGCAACACCTAGTAGCGAGAGATCCAAGTACAACCATTTAAGAGGTTGCCGATGGAACGATCACACTTACACAGCTCTTGCAGCTGTATCTGTGATCCAGGAACAGTGTCCGACAAATACAGTCGGAGGATTTGGGCATTTTGTAAACGCAACTCTACTTAAGAAAACGCGATCATTCATTATCACAACGCTAACTTTTAAGGTGAATTTAATGAAAATTACTTTTACCATATGAAAAAAGCTACTTTAAATATTCTGGTATTGCTACTTGCAATACTATAAAATTAATTGAAATCTAACGCTTTTATAATCTAATTTTTAAACAATAGAAAACAGGATAAATTCTGATACGTATAGTTCTATAAGAAATTCTAAAAAATTCATAATAAAAATTGCAAAAGACAATCGCGATATCGTAATTCGCAACTCTAAAGCAAACGCGATTATCATTTTATCGCAACTCTAATTCAAACCGTAATCATTTTCTCGCCACATTAATGAAAAGCCGCGATATTATTTCGCAACTCTAATACAACCCGTAATTAATTTATCGCAACACTAATAAAGACAAATCGCGGGGGAGGGCTGACATATCGCAGTGCAACCATTTAGGAGGTTGCCGATGAACGATCACACTTGTACAGCTCTTCTAGCTGTAGGTGTGATCCAAGAACAGTGTCCGACAAATGCAGTCGGAGGGTTTGGGCATTTTGTAAAACGCAACTCTACTTAACGAAACGCGATCATTCATTATCGCAACGATAAAAGGAAAATAAGTAGAACTCGCGATGTGAACAGCATCGCAACGCTAACTCTTACAGTGAATTTAATGAAAATTACTGTTTACTATATGAAAAAGCTACTTTAAATATTCTGATATTGCAACTTGCAATACTATAAAATTAATTGAAAACTAACATTTTTTATAATCACTTTTAAACAATAGAAAATAGGATAAATTTTAAAAATTCATAATAAAAATTGCAAAAGACAATCGCGATATCGTAATTCGCAACTCTAAAGCAAACGCGATTATCATTTTATCGCAACTCTAATTCAAACCGTAATCATTTTCTCGCCACATTAATGAAAAGCCGCGATATTATTTCGCAACTCTAATGCAACCCGTAATTAATTTGTCGCGACACTAATAAAGAAAAAATCGCGATTTGCCCAATGGGACGATGGACCGATATATACATCGGCCAAAAAGCAAAGACTACTACTACTACTACTACTACTACTACAAATACTAAAAATCGAGCATAGTGACAAAGTAGTAACGATAATGACTGCCCATGCTCTGGATGACCCAGAGGATGGGGAGCCATTAGTAGTTGCCCTCTTTGAGTGGCAGTTTGCCGGGCCTCTTCGGCTTATAGCCTCTTCTTTCTTCGGGCGCAATGCCCGCTGAAACTTAAATCTAAGCTCGAGTCTTCTAAATCGCAAACAAAAAAAAAAACTTATAAAGGTAAAATAAAAATATAAACCGCGGAAGCTGATTGAAGTGCACATGGACTGACCAACGATCACTGCTGTGATCGTTGCTCACTCGCATGTGCGTGCTCGAGCAATAAACGTTCGTTTCGAGCCCATTCGCGACCGCGACCGCGAAATTCGAAAAATCGAAAGGCAAAACCAGAGACGAGAGCATGCTCTACTCGTGCCAGTTTCGCCGTCGATTTTTCAAATAAATTTCCAGAAACAGGTTGGTCACACGAAAACGCGCCTACCCGACCTGAGACTGTGCCAACCTGCCCGGCCCTACCTACTTATAATTAACAGACATACCAGAAAGTATACTACCTATCCTACCTAGCGCTATATTTAAAAATGGCAAAACAGGCACACCAACACACTCACTCCACGGTTCTCACACAAACGCCCGGGTGCAAAGGTCCTACACTAGAGAGGACGTCCCGGACGCCTCCGACACCCGAGCTTAACATATCATGCACACTCTAAGGTACGTACCTTTTCCTGAAATCGACTGACGAAGGCTAGTGACCATTGCGTAAAAACGTGATAAAACACGTCTAAGGCAATTATATTTTTAAAATAGATATAAGTAAACTTGGAATTATAATTGTAATTTACGTCAATATTAAAAGCGTGGGTACACTTAATCGCGTGGATGATATTATCTCAAATTGTGATTGTATCGAGACGTAAATTGAATCGATATATGTCTCGACATTTTTAATGTTTGAAGTTTTAAGGAATGAGAAAAAGCGACGCATTTCCACGGCCTAACAACACACACACATAATGTGGAAAATACGTCGTGCACGATACACTAACACATCGTCAGTCGCTGAGAAATTATTACATTACTTAATTCTAGATCATCGTGCCCAATGTCTTTCTCCCATTCAAGTAGCACCTGGGCACGTGAATGGGATCCTGACAATGGGCACGGAAAGGGGTTAAACCTGAAAATCCTGATCTAAAAACGTGATTAGTTTGTGAAATTTTTATTTAACGGACTAAGGTTCTTTGATTTTATATTTCACTACTTCGTTTCTGATTAACTCTACTTTATTAATTTAATAGCAACAAAGTAACTCTACTATATTAATTTAATAAATCAGAACAAAATTTTAATATTGCAAAAAAGGTAACGTTAATTGAAAAAACTGAGACTCGATCAAATGGAATAATTGACTCTAAATATATTACTAAGAAAGAAATAATCTCAGGCGATCTCTTTATCAAAGCACATACTCGAAAGTGCAGAAACAGTGTTCAAAATTATTGCTTTGATTAAAAAATCTGCCTGTCGCGAAGTGTCTTCTCGCACGTAAAATTTCACACATTTTCGTACGGAAAAAAATGAATTTTAACTCATATTTTAAATTCTAGCCGAAGTGAAATAAACGAACGTGACTTAAGATTGTCACGATCAATTCATTGCTTAAGATCAAGTATATTCATGTCATACAGATATATTCGTGTAGATATTTGCCATTTGCAAATATTCATACGGAATATTAACATGCATATTTATAAATAACACGAATATATTCTCAAGTGTATATGTTTAACCTAATTATTAAAAACTAATTATTATAATCGCGATGTGCAAGAAGACCTATCCTAAATTAATAAATTTCAAAAAATGAGTGTTACTACTCACGGGTATAAGAAATACCCGCGGTCACTATGCTCGCAAAAAAATTCTACGTAATACAACCGGTCACTCGTGCCGATTCGGACCTTTCATCCTACGACATGATTGAGTGACCGGAGGAACAGAAATGCATGCGACTCACCGTTCGAAGCGGAGAAATAAAGGACGTACCATGGATGCTGTGCCACCCCGGCGAATATCATCAGGAACTGTGTAAGATCCAGTGGTGGAAATGGAGATTGCGAAAAATCTGTTACAGAAGAAAACACGATGAGTGATTGCTGATTATTTAAAAGTTGGAGATAATGAAAAATGAATGTTTATTAACTTTAGTAGCTTTGGTAATAATAAAGATTGAAATTCTAATAAACTTTGATAGGTGTAAAAATTGAAACTCTAATATGAAAGTTTAAAATTTAAAAATTAAGAATCTAAAGATTTCTGAAATATGTTAATCATTTGTTTCGTAATTCGGTATTAAGATTTTAACGCTTATTTTATTTTAATGAAAGAATAACTTCAGAAAATGCTAATCTCCTAAATTTTCAATCAAACTGTATTTATTAATTGATAGTGACCAAAGAAAAATATACAGAATATACATAATTGAAGTACAATATGTAAAGATACTTACATTTTGGCTTTTTAGCCACTGTTAAAAACATTCCCAAAGAAGACGAAGGAGTTGAAGCAGTGATATGTCTATAACAAAACATAAGATATCATTAATATCATTAATACATAATAACAAACTTGAAACTTTAGCAATAATAAAGACTAAACTCTAACAAATATGTAAATTGGAACTCTAATATAAAAATTTCAGAACAAAACATTCAGTGATTTTTATGCGTATCAGACAGTTTTATTGTACTTTAATGTTAAAACTTTAAGACTTTATTTCAATTAAAAAGGACATTTACATCTTTCTAAATTATCAATAATTTTTATTTTATAATTAACAATATTTCAAACAAAATGTAATAAATAGAACAAATTGAAATACAATATATAAAATTACTTACATTCTTGAGCTCCTGGAGAGGCTTTATCCTCTTGAGGGAGGCACTGACTCTAATACCGAAAACGAATATTCAAAAAATAAATATAAAAAAAAAAAATAAAAGACTACGTTACCGCGACCGCTTAAATTATGATCGGCGAACAAAGACTCTAATATCGCGAACAAATTTAATTAATAAAATTTTATTACTTTCGCGTGTTTTGTTCGATCTAGTTTGATAAAAAAATATCGTGATTTAAAATATTGAAAAGAAACTATTGCGTAGCAAACACTGACTCTACAACCGCATTGCGCGCGGTCACAAATATTCGCTGAAAATAAAGTTGTTTAAGGGCGGGGCGGGGGTGGAAAAGAAGTGAAACGTCGTTTCGACAATTTTCTTCTTTTTCCTATCGAACGTTTATTTAGAAAATACTGCTATTTTTATAATTAAAAAATTATTATTAAGAAATTGACACAAGTATGAAAAATATTATTTAGTTGAAAATTGTGAGATATTTCTCGATAGCGAACAAATGCTTACGAATACCGCGAATGCAATACAATCGTTTGCAAGAATTATACTGTTCGCAATTAGAATAAATACTATGAATTTTCGTTATTAGAATACGAAATATACATTCCACTAATACACTATAGTCGCGTGTTGTAAATATTGGAAAATATTTTGCAAGAATTCAAAAGTTCGCCACTAAATATACTTAAAAGAATATTGCACAAACGCGCGCGAAACGTTGTTTCGAGGTATTTGAATCTAACTGTTACTAAGTTGCAAGTTTATGACGTTATAACTCAATTTTAAAACAATAAGATAATTCGTTAAAAATTCGTTTGAAATAAGGGAAGGATTTCATACATCGGGATCTTTCAAAAGAATCAATGGACTCACGCGACGCACTCCTGTGCACAAAATAATCGCAAGATTCAGTGGAAAAGAAGAATAGATTTTTATATCTCGTTCCAAGTCAGATAAGTATCATTATGCAGAATGGGCGCAGAATGGATTCGGCATAGTCAAGACATATGCTACGGTGTCAACGATGTCCAACGGTGTCCAACGTGTGTCAACGGTGTCCAACGGTGTCCAACGGTGTCCAACGGTGTCCAACGGTGTCAACGGTGTTCAACGGTGTCCAACGGTGTCCAACGGTGTCCAACGGCGTCCAACGGCGTCAACGGCGTCAACGGCGTCACGGCGTCAACGGCGTCAACGGTGTCCACGGTGCAGTCAGTCTAGATCGCCCAAAATTCTCTTATAGGCTTTTGGTGATCCAAACTGGACTGTTGCGTAGTTCTTGGCTTGTATCGTTTTCCAAAGATTAATCAACTGATTAATTTTTGGAAAACGATACCATCTACCAGGTCTCACCACGAGGAGGTGACTACGCAAGAGACCCGCCCATGGGTTATTTAACATTACACATTGATTTCGACATTCAAGCTAATGGCAAGAATGTTGACTTCTAACTATACTTGACCATGGGCCTGCGTAAAGAGATATGGGAGTACGCCAGGCGACAGTGTGAAAGAATTAGGCGATCGTGAACCGAAAATGACGAGTACAATTCTTTCTGTGTAGTAACAGGAGGAAGAGAAAGAATTTTTATTTTTTCGTTCCAAGATGGATAAGTATCATTGTATCAGAATGAATCACAATGCACTTAACATCTGTATGTATGTTTATAATAATTAAAGGCCAGAAGCGCACGCCACCCCCGCTTGCCCACATCCCACTACCACTGTGAGGAGGTATTAGTCAGTCTAGATCATCAAAACAGTTTTGGATGATCTAGACTAGACTATATTAAAACAGTTTTATGCTGATATCATGTTCAAATTATTTATAAATTAATAGCTTAAATGTTATAATTTGTTTGGATGTTAAATTAATGGTTAAATAATGTATAAAGTAATAGTTTAAATGTTATAAATTAATTCTCAAGTGTTGTAAATTAATGGTTTAACTTATAATTACTACTTTCAATATTATTATTTGATATTTTTTTTATTTACCTTATGTTTAAATTCCTTTTCTGTTCATCTCAATTTCACACAAAATACTCCGCATGTTTGTGTGTTCTATATACCGGATGTCATATCATCAACTACATTTTTTTAACACATTTTTATACTTTTTTATTTTTTCTCATTCTCTTTAACTTTAATACTATCCATTTTTATCATTTTAATAGTTTCTACAAACTAAGACTAATTCACACCACCTTCATACTAGTTTTACTATCACGTTGTTTTTGACTAAAGAGGGAAAAAACTAACACGTCATGAGTTACTGTAGTTGTTAAGTTATTAAATAATCACACAGATAAAATTCATAATAAGCGTTATATTATATTATCATATTCATTTCATTTACTCTGCTTAATATAAATACATTTTCTTTTTCTTAATACACCTATCTTACTCTCATATTTAAAATTCTTACTTAATGTTTATTTAACGTGAGTTCCTTTTAATTCTTCCCAGTTTTTAAATTCACTCTTATAGTTGTAACACTTCCTTTTCCTTACCCCTCATCCTGTACGTGATGTGTGCATTTATTATTATGTGACAATAACACCAAACTAATTGCCTTGTTTAGGTATTTCTTCGTAAAAATCTATCTATTATTATGCTATTAGCAGGAGACTTATTGATGCCTTGAAAAAGAATGTTTTAAATATTGTTAATTAATGTTTCAATTCTTATAAGTCATAAAAGTTTAATCATTGTTAATTATTTGCTTAAATATTATAAATTAATGTCTTAGACTTATAAATTTATTCTAAAATATTTATATTAATGCTTAAATGTTACTTATGTTATAAATTATCTTAAATGTATAAAATTAATAATAGCTTAAATGTTATAAATTTTAGTATTAATACTTAAATTCATCTATTTATGTTGTATTATTTGTTCGTATAATTAATAGCTTAAATGTTTATAATTAATTTAATATTTAAATGTTATAAATAATAGAAATGTTATAATTAATGCTTAAATGTTATAAATGAATAGTTTAAATATATAAATTAATAGTTTAAATGTTATAAATTAATGTTTTACATATAATAAATTAATATTTGAAATGTTAGAAATGAATAGCTTAAATGTAAAATGAATTTAAATATTTGTAAATTAAGAGCTTAAATTAATAGTAATGTAATAATAGAGTATAAATTGAGGATTTAAATGTCAGAAATTAATTGCTGAAATGTTATAAATTAATAGCTTAAATGTTATAAGAAATTAGTAGTTTGACTGTTTATAAATTAACAGTTTGTATGTTAGAAATTAATTGCTGAAATGTTGCCATTAATAGCTTAAGTGTTTTATAAAATTTTGTTGTTTTAAATGTTATAAATTAATAGCTTAAAATATTTATAAATTAGTAGTTTGACTGTTATAAACAGTTTTAAATGTATTTATAGCTTAAATGTTATAAATTAATTACTCAAGTGTTTAGCGATGAGTGTGTGGTAGTCGGTACGCTCTGGTTGGGCCTGGTCCAGAGGGTAGTTGTCGGCTGGAGGCTGTAGATGTCACTGCTGTTTTTTCTTCTATTTTCTTGTGCCCGAAATAAAATCGGACTACGGGCGCCGGGAATCGACCCGGGGGCCCCCCGGGGGAAACCAAGACAAAACCAACAGGGCCCCCCGCCCCCCCCCGGGGGGGGGAGGGGGGGGGGGGTGTTGACTTTTGGAGTGCCGCTACAAATATAATGATAAAGCGTGACAGATTATTTAGTGATAAACAATGACAACTTGTTCGTTCGACTTAGCGGCTTAGCGGCTTCATTCATCCGACCGACCACCCGACGTCTGCTCTTAGAATCTTCGAAGGGGATTGCTTTGACCTCAGATTATTTCTTGGACTTCTCGGGGAGACGACCCCCACTACGCTCGGATCGCGCTACCGTTCGCGCATATGATCACGTATGCCGCATTCTTTTCCAAACAACAGACTGAAATCGACGTTTCTGGAAGTCGCTGCTAGCCGGAAATTATGTGCTCGTCGATACATTGTATGCCCCTCGTCGAGCGGATAAGGCGATCCGTCTGCGACATTGTAGGACTGCGAGCCACGGGGAGAAACACAACCCATACTAAAGCCTCGCAACGTAGCAAAGTGTACACCCCACCCTCTTTCTAGACAATACATGAATGAATAATTAAGTTTAAAGCGCACGCAAGCATCCACGTTGTCCAACGGTGTCCAACGGTGTCCAACGGTGTCAAGGGTGTCCAGCGGTGTCCACGGTGCAGTCCAGTCTAGATCGACCAAAATTCTCTTAGAGGCTTTTGGTGATCCAAACTGGACTGTTGCGTAGTTCTTCGCTTGGTATCGTTTTCCAAAGATTAATCAACTGATTAATTTTTTTGGAAAACGATGCCAATTACCAGGTCTCACCACGAGGAGGTGACTACGCAAGAGACCCGCCCATGGGTTATTTAACATTACACATCGCTCTCGACATTCAACCTATTGGCAGAATGTCGAGTTCTGACTCTACTTGACCATGGGCCTGCGTAAAGAGATAGTTGTTTCGTAGCCTAACTGCGAAACACATATTTCCAACGCAGCGTTTACATGAATCTTTACAAACGTAGAACAACATACATAACGCAACATCTATCTCCCACACAACGATTACATCGATCAGTACAAATATCTTACAATAATTCGCATCCCTACTGGCAGCAATCGGTATCAAAGACACATTTATCTAACTTGGAACGAATGAAAGAAAATGAAGCTAACGAACGGACTAACAAACGTACGCGACGTAGCCCCGTACAAGAGATAACCCCAAGGTTCAGTAGAAAGCCCAAGAATTGACCGTAACTCGATTCCCGTTTCGCCGTTTGAAACTTACACGAGTCGCGGTCGATGCCGCCGACCGATGATGCCAGTGATCCACTGGTGATCCAGCCGTGGATCCAGCACATAGGCCGGCAACTTAACACACTCCAACTGAACAAGTGGAACCCGGGGAGGGGCCGCTGAACAGGATTACGAAGGCATGGCCCCAACTGAACAGTGGGGTCCACCCCCGCGGGGCCGAACAGGATTACGGAGGACGTGAAATTGCAGGTCTCTGACCGAGTACCGAAGTACCAATCGGACAGGAGTGCAGATCCACGACTGAATCCCCAACAGATTCGCAAGCATCACTGGCGCGACGACAACTTCCGCGATCCGATGCGAACGTCGAGCAGTCGTCGAGCAGTCACTAAGACTGAGGTGTCCTTAGGCCGTCATGCGAATTCAAAGAGTTATCTAGTGCACGTTGACCCGCACGCACCCGAAATAGGCGCAGGCGAGTAAGTCACGCGACAATTTGAAACAATTGAGCGATCGCGAACTGACAAATCGCGGTTACAATTTTTCAGGTATAGTAAGCAAGGAAATCAAGGGAAACGAAATCTTTATTTTTCGTTCTAAGATAGATAAGTATCGTTGTACCGAATGGGCTCACAATGCACTTAACATAGGTATCTATTTTACGATTAAGTAAGGCTAAAACGCACGCATTCTACGGTGTCCAACGGTGTCCTACGTGTCCCACGTTGTCCAACGGTGTCCCAAGGTGTCCCACGTTGTCCCAAGGTGTCCCACGATATCCCACGATGTCCAACGTTGTCCATCGGTGTCCAACGTTGTCCAACGGTGTCCAACGGTGTCCCACGATGTCCAACGGTGTCCAACGATGTCCAACGGTGTCCCACGTTGTCCCACGGCGTCCAACGGCGTCCAACGGTGTCCCTCGGCGTCCGGTGTCCAACGTCCCCAACGGTGTCCAACGTTGTCCCCACGATGTCCAACGGTGTCCCACGTCGTCCAACGTTGTCCCAACGGCGTCCAACGGCGTCCAACGGCGTCCAACGTTGTCCAACGGTGTCCAACGTCGTCCAACGTCCACGTCCAACGGCGTCCAACGTCCAACGGTGTCCAACGGCGTCCAACGGTGTCCCTCGGTGTCCAACGGTGTCCAACGGTGTCCAACGGTGTCCAACGTTGTCCCACGGTGTCGCCCAGTCTGGATCATCCAAAATTCTTTTCGAGGCATTTGGAGATCCACACTGGACCAACGTTGTCCCACGGCGTCCAACGGTGTCCCTCGGTGTCCAACGTTGTCCCACGGTGCAGCCCAGTCTGGATCATCCAAAATTCTTTTCGAGGCATTTGGAGATCCACACTGGACCAACGGTGTCCCACGGCGTCCAACGTTGTCCCCGATGTCCAACGTCGTCCAACGGTTCCCAACGTTGTCCAACGTTGTCCCACGGTGCAGCCCAGTCTGGATCATCCAAAATTCTTTTCGAGGCATTTGGAGATCCACACTGGACCAACGTTGTCCCACGGCGTCCAACGTCGTCCAACGGTGTCCAACGTTGTCCCTGTACGGGCCACAGTCTGGATCATCCAAAATTCTTTTCGAGGCATTTGGAGATCCACACTGGACCAACGTTGTCCCACGGCGTCCAACGGTGTCCAACGTTGTCCAACGGTGTCCCACGGTGTCCCTCGTCCAACGTGTCCCAACGGTGTCCAACGGTGTCCAACGGCGTCCAACGGTGTCCCTCGGCGTCCAACGGTGTCCCCGGTGTCCAACGGTGTCCCACGGTGTCCAACGGTGTCCCACGGTGTCCAACGGTGTCCCACGTGTCCAACGTTGTCCACGTTGTCCCACGGTGTCCCAGTCTGGATCACCAAAATTCTTTTCGAGGCATTTGGAGATCCACACTGGACCGTTGTCCCACGGCGTCCAACGTCGTCCAACGGTGTCCAACGTTGTCCCACGGTGTCCAACGTTGTCCAGCCCAGTCTGGATCATCCAAAATTCTTTTCGCGGCATTTGGAGATCCACACTGGACCAACGTTGTCCCACGGCGTCCAACGGTGTCCCACGGCGTCCAACGGTGTCCCGGTGTCCACGGGTCCAACGTTGTTCCCTCGTTGTCCAACGTTGTCCCACGGTGCAGCCCAGTCTGGATCATCCAAAATTCTTTTCGAGGCATTTGGAGATCCACACTGGACCAACGTTGTCCCACGGCGTCCAACGGTGTCCAACGTTGTCCAACGTTGTCCAACGTTGTCCCACGGTGCAGCCCAGTCTGGATCATCCAAAATTCTTTTCGCGGCATTTGGAGATCCACACTGGACCAACGTTGTCCCACGGCGTCCAACGGTGTCCAACGTTGTCCAACGTTGTCCCACGGTGTAGCCCAGTCTGGATCATCCAAAATTCTTTTCGAGGCATTTGGAGATCCACACTGGACCAACGTTGTCCCACGGCGTCCAACGGTGTCCCACGTGTCCAACGTTGTCCAACGTTGTCCCACGATATCCAACGTCCCACGATTAACGGTGTCCCACGGTGTCCAACGTTGTCCAACGGCGTCCAACGGCGTCCAACGGTGTCCAACGTTGTCCCACGGTGTAGCGCCAGTCGGTCAATCAAAATTCTTTTCGAGGCATTTGGAGATCCACACTGGACCAACGTTGTCCCACGGCGTCCAACGGAGTCCAACGTTGTCCAACGTTGTCCCATCGGTGTCCCTCGGTGTCCAACGGTGTCCAACGGTGTCCAACGGTGTCCATCGGTGTCCAACGGTGTCCAACGGTGTCCAACGGTGTCCAACGGTGTCCAACGGTGTCCAACGGTGTCCCACGGTGCAGTCCAGTTTAGATTATCCAAAATTTGGACTTTCGTATTCCAAAGACGTAGCGGTTCTTAGCTTGGTATCGAATTATTGTACAATGTTTGTACTTATCAATGTAGTCGTTTTCCAAAAATTAATCAACTGATTAATCTGCGAAAACGATTACATCGATCAGTACAAACATTGTACAATAATTCGCAACCGTACTGGCAACATTCGGTATCAAAGATACATATGTATCTAACTTGGAACCAGTGAAAGGAAATGAAAGTATTGACACTGCATATACAATTCAGAGTCTTGCAAAAGAGACATACGACTCGTTGTACTAAACTTATGAAGATATCGAAAAGTTATATACTCCAACGTGACCGCAATATGCTTCTTTTAAAAAATGGGAAAACGGAAGGAAGCCTGAACAATCAGACGATGAAAGAAAAATCATTTGGGTATCTAGCATTCATATTTAATATGCTATGAAATGTAAATTGATAAATCTGAAGCAAACTCATTTACTGGATTTGATATATGAAAGAAACAGGCATCTTTAAACGAGAACATTTTATACATGAAAAATATACTGCTAATAATGGTCAATTATAGATCAAATTACTCTTGATTAAATTTTAGCAAAAATAGAGAATCATTTGTATCTTTTTAATCGAAACTAGGGTTACGTTGAAAACAAGAATTTTAAGTAATTGAATTTAAACTGAATTAAAACTTGAAAATTTCACTTGAAATAACTAAGATGAGAGAAGATCCGATTATTATAAAATCACTTGCTTTGTCTTTTAACTTTTAACAGTATCTGTTATTTCCTACAACAACATAGTGACTCGCAACATAGTGAACAGAAAGATATGCACATAAATCATTTTGTACAGAATTTTTGTTACAAATGACCGATGATCGCGAATGAACTTTTGTTTCGTGCAAATAAAATTCGAATATTTATAAAATTCTACATTACTGTTAAAAGATTGAAGATATTGCGGTCGATAAAATTCTAAAAGTTATAGTTCTAAGAACGAACAATCACCAGCATTAATTCCAATAGCAATGAATTAAATTTTAAAAAAATATTTCAAGCCTTCATAGCAACATAAAGATATTTCATTATAATACTTTTGTTGCGCATGAAATCGCTCACAATTTCATACACGTGAATATATTACATTCGTAATAAAGTTCTGTATTTTAGCAGTCATGGTAACGTTAACGCTGACAGAGGAATATGTCTTATAGCAGTATTTTCAGTAATAAACGTAGTGATAAGGGGCGCATTAATAAGGGGCGCTGAAAAAAACATAGCAGTAGCCAGAAGGGCTACTAAAATTCGATCGTGTTCCACTCTATATAAACCCGATCAACAAGCCGAGAGTGGAACTGAATATTCTTGTTTCGCAACGCTAATTTACTAATAATATTTATGAAGCAGAAGATTCTCAAAATAAAACGCGACGAGTGCTTCGTTATATCTGCAATATCAATTAATCTACCATTAAAAAAAAAAAAAGAAATTCTGAAAATACCCGAAATTTGATACGCAACGCTAATAAGTATAAATCTACGCACTCGTATTTAAGCAATACGCAACACTAGTAGCGAGAGATCGAAGTACAACCATTTAAGAGGTTGCCGATGAACGATCACACTTGCACAGCTCTTGCAGCTGTATCGTGTGATCCAGGAACAGTGTCCGACAAATACAGTCGGAGGGTTTGGGCATTTTGTAAACGCAACTCTACTTAAGAAAACGCGATCATTCATTATCGCAACGCTAACTTTTAAGGTGAATTTAATGAAAATTACTTTTACCATATGAAAAAGCTACTTTAAATATTCTGGTATTGCTACTTGCAATACTATAAAATTAATTGAAATCTAACGCTTTTTATAATCTAATTTTAAACAATAGAAAACAGGATAAATTCTGATACGTATAGTTCTATAAGAAATTCTAAAAATTCATAATAAAACTTGCAAAAGACAATCGCGATATCGTAATTCGCAACTCTAAAGCAAACGCGATTATCATTTTATCGCAACTCTAATTCAAACCGTAATCATTTTCTCGCCACATTAATGAAAAGCCGCGATATTATTTCGCAACTCTAATACAACCCGTAATTAATTTATCGCAACACTAATAAGACAAATCGCGGGGGGAGGGCTGACATATCGCAG
This sequence comes from Bombus balteatus, assembly GCA_019201815.1. Lineage (NCBI taxonomy): Eukaryota > Metazoa > Arthropoda > Insecta > Hymenoptera > Apidae > Bombus > Bombus balteatus. The sequence goes on along the minus strand of JAFJHM010000066.1, from coordinate 56,679 downwards.
TGCAACCATTTAGGAGGTTGCCGATGAACGATCACACTTGTACAGCTCTTCTAGCTGTAGGTGTGATCCAAGAACAGTGTCCGACAAATGCAGTCGGAGGGTTTGGGCATTTTGTAAACGCAACTCTACTTAACAAAACGCGATCATTCATTATCGCAACGATAAAAGGAAAATAAGTAGAACTCGCGATGGAACAGCATCGCAACGCTAACTCTTACAGTGAATTTAATGAAAATTACTGTTTACTATATGAAAAAGCTACTTTAAATATTCTGATATTGCAACTTGCAATACTATAAAATTAATTGAAAACTAACATTTTTATAATCTAATTTTAAACAATAGAAAATAGGATAAATTTTAAAATGTTCTATAAGAAATTCTAAAAATTTCATAATAAAATTGCAAAAAGACAATCGCGATATCGTAATTCGCAACTCTAAAGCAAACGCGATTATCATTTTATCGCAACTCTAATTCAAACCGTAATCATTTTCTCGCCACATTAATGAAAAGCCGCGATATTATTTCGCAACTCTAATGCAACCCGTAATTAATTTGTCGCGACACTAATAAGAAAAATCGCGATTTGCCCAATGGGACGATGGACCGATATATACATCGGCCAAAAAAGCAAAGACTACTACTACTACTACTACTACTACTACAAATACTAAAATCGAGCATAGTGACAAAGTAGTAACGATAATGACTGCCCATGCTCTGGATGACCCAGAGGATGGGGAGCCATTAGTAGTTGCCCTCTTGAGTGGCAGTTTGCCGGGCCTCTTCGGCTTATAGCCTCTTCTTTCTTCGGGCGCAATGCCCGCTGAAACTTAAATCTAAGCTCGAGTCTTCTAAATCGCAAACAAAAAAAAAAACTTATAAAGGTAAAATAAAAATATAAACCGCGGAAGCTGATTGAAGTGCACATGGACTGACCAACGATCACTGCTGTGATCGTTGCTCACTCGCATGTGCGTGCTCGAGCAATAAACGTTCGTTTCGAGCCCATTCGCGACCGCGACCGCGAAATTCGAAAAATCGAAAGGCAAAACCAGAGACGAGAGCATGCTCTACTCGTGCCAGTTTCGCCGTCGATTTTTCAAATAAATTTCCAGAAACAGGTTGGTCACACGAAAACGCGCCTACCCGACCTGAGACTGTGCCAACCTGCCCGGCCCTACCTACTTATAATTAACAGACATACCAGAAAGTATACTACCTATCCTACCTAGCGCTATATTTAAAAAAATGGCAAAACAGGCACACCAACACACTCACTCCACGGTTCTCACACAAACGCCCGGGTGCAAAGGTCCTACACTAGAGAGGACGTCCCGGGACGCCTCCGACACCCGAGCTTAACATATCATGCACACTCTAAGGTACGTACCTTTTTCCTGAAATCGACTGACGAAGGCTAGTGACCATTGCGTAAAACGTGATAAAACACGTCTAAGGCAATTATATTTTTAAAATAGATATAAGTAAACTTGGAATTATAATTGTAATTTACGTCAATATTAAAAGCGTGGGTACACTTAATCGCGTGGATGATATTATCTCAAATTGTGATTGTATCGAGACGTAAATTGAATCGATATATGTCTCGACATTTTTAATGTTTGAAGTTTTAAGGAATGAGAAAAAGCGACGCATTTCCACGGCCTAACAACACACACACATAATGTGGAAAATACGTCGTGCACGATACACTAACACATCGTCAGTCGCTGAGAAATTATTACATTACTTAATTCTAGATCATCGTGCCCAATGTCTTTCTCCCATTCAAGTAGCACCTGGGCACGTGAATGGGATCCTGACAATGGGCACGGAAAGGGTTAAACCTGAAAATCCTGATCTAAAAACGTGATTAGTTTGTGAAATTTTTATTTAACGGACTAAGGTTCTTTGATTTTATATTTCACTACTTCGTTTCTGATTAACTCTACTTTATTAATTTAATAGCAACAAAGTAACTCTACTATATTAATTTAATAAATCAGAACAAAATTTTTAATATTGCAAAAAAGGTAACGTTAATTGAAAAAACTGAGACTCGATCAAATGGAATAATTGACTCTAAATATATTACTAAGAAAGAAATAATCTCAGGCGATCTCTTTATCAAAGCACATACTCGAAAGTGCAGAAACAGTGTTCAAAATTATTGCTTTGATTAAAAAAATCTGCCTGTCGCGAAGTGTCTTCTCGCACGTAAAATTTCACACATTTTCGTACGGAAAAAAATGAATTTTAACTCATATTTTAAATTCTAGCCGAAGTGAAATAAACGAACGTGACTTAAGATTGTCACGATCAATTCATTGCTTAAGATCAAGTATATTCATGTCATACAGATATATTCGTGTAGATATTTGCCATTTGCAAATATTCATACGGAATATTAACATGCATATTTATAAATAACACGAATATATTCTCAAGTGTATATGTTTAACCTAATTATTAAAAAACTAATTATTATAATCGCGATGTGCAAGAAGACCTATCCTAAATTAATAAATTTCAAAAAATGAGTGTTACTACTCACGGGTATAAGAAATACCCGCGGTCACTATGCTCGCAAAAAAATTCTACGTAATACAACCGGTCACTCGTGCCGATTCGGACCTTTCATCCTACGACATGATTGAGTGACCGGAGGAACAGAAATGCATGCGACTCACCGTTCGAAGCGGAGAAATAAAGGACGTACCATGGATGCTGTGCCACCCCGGCGAATATCATCAGGAACTGTGTAAGATCCAGTGGTGGAAATGGAGATTGCGAAAAATCTGTTACAGAAGAAAACACGATGAGTGATTGCTGATTATTTAAAAAGTTGGAGATAATGAAAAATGAATGTTTATTAACTTTAGTAGCTTTGGTAATAATAAAGATTGAAATTCTAATAAACTTTGATAGGTGTAAAAATTGAAACTCTAATATGAAAGTTTAAAATTTAAAAAATTAAGAATCTAAAGATTTCTGAAATATGTTAATCATTTGTTTCGTAATTCGGTATTAAGATTTTAACGCTTATTTTATTTTAATGAAAGAATAACTTCAGAAAATGCTAATCTCCTAAATTTTCAATCAAACTGTATTTATTAATTGATAGTGACCAAAGAAAAATATACAGAATATACATAATTGAAGTACAATATGTAAAGATACTTACATTTTTGGCTTTTTAGCCACTGTTAAAACATTCCCAAAGAAGACGAAGGAGTTGAAGCAGTGATATGTCTATAACAAAACATAAGATATCATTAATATCGTTAATACATAATAACAAACTTGAAACTTTAGCAATAATAAAGACTAAACTCTAACAAATATGTAAATTGGAACTCTAATATAAAAATTTCAGAACAAAACATTCAGTGATTTTTTTATGCGTATCAGACAGTTTTATTGTACTTTAATGTTAAAACTTTAAGACTTTATTTCAATTAAAAAAGGACATTTACATCTTTCTAAATTATCAATAATTTTTATTTTATAATTAACAATATTTCAAACAAAATGTAATAAATAGAACAAATTGAAATACAATATATAAAATTACTTACATTCTTGAGCTCCTGGAGAGGCTTTATCCTCTTGAGGGAGGCACTGACTCTAATACCGAAAACGAATATTCAAAAAAAAAATATATAAAAAAAAAAAAAAAAAATAAAAGACTACGTTACCGCGACCGCTTAAATTATGATCGGCGAACAAAGACTCTAATATCGCGAACAAATTTAATTAATAAAATTTTATTACTTTCGCGTGTTTGTTCGATCTAGTTTGATAAAAAATATCGTGATTTAAAATATTGAAAAGAAACTATTGCGTAGCAAACACTGACTCTACAACCGCATTGCGCGCGGTCACAAATATTCGCTGAAAATAAAGTTGTTTAAGGGCGGGGCGGGGGGTGGAAAAGAAGTGAAACGTCGTTTCGACAATTTTCTTCTTTTTTCCTATCGAACGTTTATTTAGAAAATACTGCTATTTTTTATAATTAAAAATTATTATTAAGAAATTGACACAAGTATGAAAAATATTATTTAGTTGAAAATTGTGAGATATTTCTCGATAGCGAACAAATGCTTACGAATACCGCGAATGCAATACAATCGTTTGCAAGAATTATACTGTTCGCAATTAGAATAAATACTATGAATTTTCGTTATTAGAATACGAAATATACATTCCACTAATACACTATAGTCGCGTGTTGTAAATATTGGAAAATATTTGCAAGAATTCAAAAGTTCGCCACTAAATATACTTAAAGAATATTGCACAAACGCGCGCGAAACGTTGTTTCGAGGTATTTGAATCTAACTGTTACTAAGTTGCAAGTTTATGACGTTATAACTCAATTTTAAAACAATAAGATAATTCGTTAAAAATTCGTTTGAAATAAGGGAAGGATTTCATACATCGGGATCTTTCAAAAGAATCAATGGACTCACGCGACGCACTCCTGTGCACAAAATAATCGCAAGATTCAGTGGAAAAGAAGAATAGATTTTTATATCTCGTTCCAAGTCAGATAAGTATCATTATACAGAATGGGCGCAGAATGGATTCGGCATAGTCAAGACATATGCTACGGTGTCCAACGATGTCCAACGGTGTCCAACGGTGTCCAACGGTGTCCAACGATGTCCAACGGTGTCCAACGGTGTCCAACGGTGTCCAACGGTGTCCAACGGTGTCCAACGGTGTCCAACGGTGTCCAACGGTGTCCAACGGTGTCCAACGGTGTCCAACGGTGTCCAACGGTGTCCAACGGTGTCCAACGGCGTCAACGGCGTCCAACGGCGTCCAACGGCGTCCAACGGCGTCAACGGCGTCCAACGGCGTCAACGGCGTCAACTGTCCACGGTGCAGTCCAGTCTAGATCGCCCAAAATTCTCTTAGAGGCTTTTGGTGATCCAAACTGGACTGTTGCGTAGTTCTTGGCTTGGTATCGTTTTCCAAAGATTAATCAACTGATTAATTTTTGGAAAACGATACCAATTACCAGGTCTCACCACGAGGAGGTGACTACGCAAGAGACCCGCCCATGGGTTATTTAACATTACACATTGATTTCGACATTCAAGCTAATGGCAAGAATGTTGACTTCTAACTATACTTGACCATGGGCCTGCGTAAAGAGATATGGGAGTACGCCACGCGACAGTGTGAAAGAATTAGGCGATCGTGAACCGAAAAATGACGAATACAATTCTTTCTGTGTAGTAAGCGAGAGGATGAAGAGAAAGGAGATTTTTATTTTTCGTTCCAAGATGGATAAGTATCATTGTACAGAATAGAATCACAATGCACTTAACATCTGTATGTACGTTATGAATAATTAAGGCCGAAGCGCACGCACCCCGCGGTTGCCCACGATGACCCACGGTACCACTGTAGGGAGGTATTAGTCCAGTCTAGATCATCAAAACAGTTTTGGATGATCTAGACTAGACTGTATTAAAACAGTGTTTAGCATGATATCGATGTTCAAATGTTATAAATTAATAGCTTAAATGTTATAAATTAATAGTTTGAATGTTAGAAATTAATGGTATAAATGTATAAAGTAATAGTTTAAATGTCGCAAATTAATGGCTCCGACGTTATAAATTAATAGCTTAAATCTTGGAAATTAATGGTTTAAATGTTATAAATTAATAGTTTGAATGTTATAAATTAATGGTTTAAATGTATAAATTAATAGCTTAAATGTTATAAATTAGTGGCTCAGATATTGTAAATTAATGGCTCAAATGTTATAAATTAATAGCTTAAATGTTGTAAATTAATAGCTTAAATGTTATAAATTAATAGCTTAAATGTTATAAATTAATGTTTAAATTATAAATTAATATTAAATGTTATAAATTAATAGCTTAAATGTTATAAATTAATAGCTTAAATGTTATAAATTAATAGCTTAAATGTAAATTATGTGTTTAAATTAGTAGTTTGACTGTTATAAATTAACAGTTTAAATGTTATAAATTAATAGCTTAAGTGTTATAAATTAATTACTCAAGTGTTGTAAATTAATGGTTTAGACGTTATAAATTACTACTTTCAATGTTATTATTTGATATTTTTTTTTATTTACCTTATGTTTAAATTCCTTTTCGATGTTCACTCTCCGGAATTTCAGGCACAAATGAGCTCGCGCGCGACTTGTGTGTTCCTTATATAACTTGACAAGGTGTCGGGATATCGATCAAACGGTAACGATTTTTTGACATAGCAAACGACGGTTGTTCCATTATAACAAAATTGAACATTTTCTTAATTTTTATCATGAATTGGCGTCTTTAACGATTTAATACGATATCCATTTTTATCATTTTAATAGTTTCTACAAACTAAGACTAAATTCACACCACCTTGATACTAGTTTTCGACTATCAGTTAGTTTGAACAAAAAGGGGAAAAAAGACTAACGGCAGTCGATGACGTTACTGTGAAATTAGTTAAGGTATTAAATAATCAGACGGATAAAATTCATATTAAGCGTTATATTATATTATCGATATTCGTTCATTTACTCGTGCTAATTAATAAATAAAATGTTCTTTTTTCTTGAATAACACCTACATCGCTATCTGCGATATTTAAAATTCTTACTTAATGTTTAATTAACGGTCAGGTACCTTTTTAATTCCTCCCAAGTTAAACGAGTAAATTCACTCGTTATAGTTGTAACATATAATGACTTTTTTCTTCAATACCGCCTGCATCGCTGTACGTGATACATTTATTAATTATGTGACGAATAACATAAACTAATTGGCTGTAATCGCGGTTAGGTATTTCTTCGTTAAATCTATCTATTAAGCTATTAGCGGGAGACTTATTGATGCCTTGAAGAATGTTTTAAATGTTGTTAATTAATGTTTCAATTCTTATAAATCAATAGTTTAATCGGTGTTAATTATTTGCTTAAATATTATAAATTAATGTCAGACGTTATAAATTTATTCCTAAAATGTTATAAATTAATGGCTTAAATGTAATAAATTAAAAGCTTAAATGTTATAAATTAATGGCTTAAATGTATAAATTAATAGCTTAAATGTTATAAATTAATAGCTTAAATGTTATAAATTAATGGCTTAAATGTTATAAATTATTAGCTTAGATGCTAAAAATTAGTGGCATAGATGTTGGAAATTAATGGCTTGTTCGTTATAAATTAATAGCTTAAATGTTATAAATTAATGGCTTAAATGTATAAATTAATAGCTTAAATGTTATAAATTAATATCTTAAATGTTATAAATTAATGGCTTAAATGTTATAAATGAATAGTTTAAATATATAAATTAATAGTTTAAATGTTATAAATTAATGTTTTACATATAATAAATTAATATTTGAAATGTTAGAAGTAATAGCTTAAATGTATAAAATAAGAATTTAAATGTTGTAAATTAAGAGCTTAAATTAATAGTAATAATAATAATAAATTATAAATTGACAGTTTAAATGTTATAAATTAATGGCTTAAATGTTATAAATTAATAGCTTAGATGCTATAAATTAGTGGCATAGATGTTGTAAATTAATGGCTTGTTCGTTATAAATTAATAGCTTAAATGTTATAAATTAATGGCTTAAATGTATAAATTAATAGCTTAAATGTTATAAATTAATATCTTAAATGTTATAAATTAATGGCTTAAATGTTATAAATGAATAGTTTAAATATATAAATTAATAGTTTAAATGTTATAAATTAATGTTTTACATATAATAAATTAATATTTGAAATGTTAGAAGTAATAGCTTAAATGTATAAAATAAGAATTTAAATGTTGTAAATTAAGAGCTTAAATTAATAGTAATAATAATAATAAATTATAAATTGACAGTTTAAATGTTAGAAATTAATTGCTGAAATGTTATAAATTAACAGCTTAAATGTTATAAATTAGTAGTTTGACTGTTATAAATTAACAGTTTATATGTTAGAAATTAATTGCTGAAATGTTATAAATTAATAGCTTAAGTGTTATAAATTAATGTTTTAAATGTTATAAATTAATAGCTTAAAAGTTATAAATTAGTAGTTTGACTGTTATAAATTAACAGTTTAAATGTTATAAATTAATAGCTTAAATGTTATAAATTAGTAACTTAAGTGTTGTAAATTAATGGGTTAGACATTACAAATTACGAGTTTCAAAGTTATTATTTGATATTTTTTTTATTTACCTTATGTTTAAATTCCTTTTCGATGTTCACTCTCCGGAATTTCAGGCACAAATGAGCTCGCTCGTGACTCATTTGTTCCTTATATATGTCGGAGATGAAAGGAAAACCGGAGCCCTCCCTTTGCAATTTTGGGAAGAGTCCTCTATTGCTTTAGCTTTAGATCTTATCACAGTTGTAATTATTCGAAATTTGTGATAGCGAAATTGGGTTCGAGGTGACAACTGGTCGCCGAACGTAGCCACGGCCGGGGCCAAGGGATAAACGTTTTGCCTGACGAAGGTGTGGAACGGTTGTATGGTTTCTCTTAGAAATGTGATTGTGGCGGCACGGCCTCAAGAACGGGCCTCGGGCACATAGGATTGGTATTTTGGGAGGTGTGTATATTTTGGGGACACACGTTGTATTAAGAATCAAACTCCAGACAGAGGTTGCCTAGCAACGGCGCTTGGAACTCTCTCGATGCTTCCAACGAAGTATACAACAAACTTTTGGCGGAAGTTGCCTAGCAACGGCGCTTGGAACCTTCTCGATGCATCCAGCGAGCATATAACAAATGAAACGCATTGGTACAGGGAGAAAGAATTCCATCAGTTTCGGCATTCGTGTGTTCGCCTTGAAGAGTGACATATCGAGCAATATACCGAGCGTCTGTATAATCGTACTTTGGTGTCTAAAATTATTCTACGCATAGTAAAGGGTTATCCGTTGGCCGTGGATTCGTTTGAACCCAAGCACATTGTTAATAGCGTACATTTAATAGATTATTCGTTAATTTCATTATCCTGTAAACTTATTAATCATAAAACATATTATTCATTAATCATATTATCCATTAGTCTTATTATTCGTTAGTCTTATTGTTCGTTAGTCATATTATTCGTTTTACTTATTACTTGTTAAGCTTATTATTCATTAGATTTAATATTCATCATACTTTGTAAAATCTTGTATATACGCGTAAATATAACCCTCGCTTTGTAAAACGATGGCGAATTCAAACGAAGAAGCGTTACGTGCCCAAAACTCTAATGTATCTCCGACATATAACTTGACAAGGTGTCGGGATATCGATCAAACGGTAACGATTTTTTGACATAGCAAACGACGGTTGTTCCATTATAACAAAATTGAACATTTTCTTAATTTTTATCATGAATTGGCGTCTTTAACGATTTAATACGATATCCATTTTTATCATTTTAATAGTTTCTACAAACTAAGACTAAATTCACACCACCTTGATACTAGTTTTCGACTATCAGCTAGTTTGAACAAAACGGGGAAAAAAGCCTAACGGCAGTCGATGACATTACTGTGAAATTAGTTGAGGTATTAAATAATATAACGTAATTCTATACAACGTTATACGATATATAGCAATACTATATAACTTTATACGATATAACGTAATACTATATGACGTTATACGTTATAACGTAATACTATATAGCGTTATAGGTTATAACGTAATAACATATAACGTTATACGTTATTTCGTAATACCATATAACTTTGTACGTTATAACGTAATACCATATAACGTTATACGTTATAACGTAATACTATATAACGTTATACGTTATATCGTAATACTATATAACGTTGTACGTTATAACGTAATACTATACCGTTCGAAGCGGAGAAACAGAGGACGTACCATGGATGCAGCGCTATCCCAGACAGGAACTGTGTAAGGTCCAGTGGTGGAAATGGAGGTTGCGAAAAATCTGTTACAGAACAAAACACGATGAGTAATTGCTGGTTATTTAAAAAGTTTGAGATAATGAAAAATGAAGGTTTATTAACTTTAGTAACATTAGTAGTAATAAAGATTGAAATTCTAATAAACTTTGATAAGTATAAAAACTGAAACTCTAATATGAAAGTTTAAAATCTAAAAATTAAGAATCTAATGATTTTCTAAATATGTTAGTCATTTGTTTCATAATTCGGTATTAAGACTTTAACACTTATCTTATTTTAATGAAAGAATAAACCTTAGAAAATGCTAAGCTCCCAAATTTTCAATCGAATTGTATTTCTTAATTGATAGTGATTAAAGAAAAATATACAAAATAGACATAATTCAAGTACGATATGTAAAGTTACTTACATTTTTGGCTTTTGAGCGACCATTGGTCCATTCCCAAAGATGATAAAGAAGTTGAAGCTGTGATATGTCTATAACAAAACATAAAATATCATTAATATCGTCAATGCATAAAAAAACATGGAACTTTAGCAATTCAGTGATTTTTGATACGTATCAGACAGTTTTATTGTACTTTAATGTTAAGACTTTAAGACTTTATTTCAATTAAAAAGGACATTTAGATCTTTCTAAATTATCAATAATTTTTATTTTATAATTAACAATATTTCAAACAAAATGTAATAAATAGAACAAATTGAAATACAATATATAAAATTACTTACATTCTTGAGCTCCTGGAGAGGCTTTATCCTCTTGAGGGAGGCACTGTCTCTAATACCGAAAACGAATATTCAAAAAATAAATATAAAAAAAAAAAAAAATAGAACTACGTTACCGCGACCGCTTAAATTATGATCGGCGAACAAAGACTCTAATATCGCGAACAAATTTAATTAATAAAATTTTATTACCTTCGCGTGTGATTATTGGATCTAGTTTGATCAAAAATATCGTGATTTCAAAATATTGAAAAGAAACTATTGCGTAGCAAACACTGACTCTACAACCGCATTGCGCGCGGTCACAAATATTCCCTGAAAATAAAGCTGTTTAAGGGCGGGGCGGGGGAGGGGGGATGGAAAAGAAGTGAAACGTCGTTTCGACAATTTCCTTCTTTTTCCTATCGAACGTTTATTTAGAAAATACTGCTATTTTTTATACTTAAAAATTATTATTAAGAAATTGACACAAGTTTGAAAAATATTATTTAGTTGAAAATTGTGAGATATTTCTCGATAGCGAACGAATACCGCGAATGCAATACAATCGTTTGCAAGAATTATACTGTTCGCAATTAGAATAAATACTATGAATTTTCGTTATTGGAATACGAAATATACATTCCACTAATACACTATAGTCGCGTGTTGTAAATATTGGTAAATATTTGCAAGAATTCAAAAGTTCGCTACTAAATATACTTAAAGAATATTGCACAAACGCGCGCGAAACGTTGTTTCGAGGTATTTGAATCTAACTGTTACTAAGTTGCAAGTTTATGACGTTATAACTCAATTTTAAAACAATAAGATAATTCGTTAAAAATTCGTTTGAAATAAGAGAAGGATTTCATACATCGGGATCTTTCAAAAGAATCAATGGACTCACGCGACGCACTCCTGTGCACAAAATAATCGCAAGATTCAGTGGAAAAGAAGAATAGATTTTTATATCTCGTTCCAAGTCAGATAAGTATCATTATACAGAATGGGCTCAGAATGGATTCGGCATAGTCAAGACATATGCTACGGTGTCCAACGGTGTCCAACGGTGTCCAACGGTGTCCAACGGTGTCCAACGGTGTCCAACGGTGTCCAACGGTGTCCAACGGCGTCCAACGGCGTCAACGGCGTCCAACGGCGTCCAACGGTGTCCCACGGTGCAGTCCAGTCTAGATCGTCCAAAATTCTCTTAGAGGCTTTTGGTGATCCAAACTGGACTGTTGCGTAGTTCTTGGCTTGGTATCGTTTTCCAAAGATTAATCAACTGATTAATTTTTGGAAAACGATACCAATTACCAGGTCTCACCACGAGGAGGTGACTACGCAAAGAGACCCGCCCATGGGTTATTTAACATTACACATTGATCTCGACATTCAAGCTAATGGCAGAATGTTGAGTTCTAACTACTCTTGACCATGGGCCTGCGTAAAGAGATATGGGAGTACGCCACGCGACAGTGTGAAAGAATTAGGCGATCGTGAACCGAAAAATGACGAATGCAATTCTTTCTGTGTAGTAAGCGAGAGGATGAAGAGAAATGAGATTTATATTTTTCGTTCCAAGATGGATAAGTATCATTGTACAGAATAGAATCACAATGCACTTAACATCTGTATGTACCTTATGAATAATTAAGGCCGAGCCGCACGCACCCTGCGGTTGCACACGATGACCCACGGTGCCACTGTAGGGTGGTATTAGTCCAGTCTAGACCATCAAAACAGTTTCGGATGATCTAGACTAGACTGTATTAAAACAGTTATTAGCATGATATCGTTGATCAAATGATATATATTAGTGATTTAAATATTATAAATTAATGCGTTAATTGCTATTGAGTAATGGCTTAAAAGTTGTTAATTAATGGTTTGATTGTTATGAATTAATGATATAATTTTTATTAAGTAATGGCTTAGATATTATAAATTAATGCTTCAATTCTTCTTAAGTAATGGTTAAAATGTCGTTAATTAATAGTTTGATTTTGATAAATTAATGGTTCAATTGTTATTAATTAATAGGTCTAAAGTTATAAATCATTAGTTTAAATGTTATAAATTAATAGTTTAAATGTCATAAATAGATGTCTCGAATGTTGTTAATTAATAGTTTAAATGTTAAAATAAATGTTCTAAATGTTGTTACTTAATGGTCAAATTATTTGTAAATTAGTAGCTTATATGTTTACAAATTAATAAGCTTAAACGTTATAGATTAATAGTTCGAATATTTATAAATTAATGGTTTAAATGTGTAAAAGTAATAGTTTATATGTTGTAAATTAATGGCTTACACGTTATAAATTAATACCAAAATGTTATAAATTAATGGCTTAAATGTAATAAATTAATAGCTTGAATGTTATGAATTAATAGTTTTAGTGTTAGAAATTAATGGTTTAAATCTATAAATTAATGGCTTAAATGTTATAAATTAATAGTTTGAGTATTAGAAATTAATGGTTTAAATGTATAAGTTAATAGCTTAGATGTTATGAATTAGTGGCTTAGACGTTCTAATTTAATGGCCTGGACGTTATAAATTAATAGCTTAAATGTTAGAAATTAATGGTTTAAATGTTACAAATTAATAGTTTGACTGTTAGAAATTATTAATTTAAATGTTTTACATTAATAGTTTAAATGTTACAAATTACTAGTTGCAATGTTATAAATTAATAGCTTGAATGTTATAAATTAATTACTTAAGTGTTGTATATTAATGATTTAGATGTTATAAATTACTAGTTTCAATGATATTATTTGATATTTTTTTTTCTTTCAATTATATTTAAGTTCTTCCTCGATGTTCACCCTCCGGAATTTCAGGCACAAATGAGCCCGCGCGCGACTTGCGTGTTCCTTATATAACTTCACAAGGTGTCCAGATGTTAATCAAACGGCAACGATTTTTTGATATAGCAGCAGACGGTTTTTTCATTATAACAAAATCAAATTGAACAATTTCTTAATTTTTATCGTATATTGGCATTTTTAACGACTTAATACGATATCCATTTTTATCATTTTAATAGTTTCTACAAACTAAGACTAAATTCACACCACCTTGATACTAGTTTTCGACTATCAGTTAGTTTGAACAAAAAGGGGAAAAAAGCCTAACGGCAGTCGATGACATTACTGTGAAATTAGTTGAGGTATTAAATAATATAACGTAATTCTATACAACGTTATACGATATATAGCAATACTATATAACTTTATACGATATAACGTAATACTATATGACGTTATACGTTATAACGTAATACTATATAACGTTGTGCGTTATAACGTAATACTATATGACGTTATACGTTATAACGTAATACCATATAACTTTGTACGTTATAACGTAATACCATATAACGTTATACGTTATTTCGTAATACCATATAACTTTGTACGTTATAACGTAATACCATATAACGTTATACGTTATAACGTAATACTATATAACGTTATACGTTATATCGTAATACTATATAACGTTGTACGTTATAACGTAATACTATACCGTTCGAAGCGGAGAAACAGAGGACGTACCATGGATGCAGCGCTATCCCAGACAGGAACTGTGTAAGGTCCAGTGGTGGAAATGGAGGTTGCGAAAAATCTGTTACAGAACAAAACACGATGAGTAATTGCTGGTTATTTAAAAAGTTTGAGATAATGAAAAATGAAGGTTTATTAACTTTAGTAACATTAGTAGTAATAAAGATTGAAATTCTAATAAACTTTGATAAGTATAAAAACTGAAACTCTAATATGAAAGTTTAAAATCTAAAAATTAAGAATCTAATGATTTTCTAAATATGTTAGTCATTTGTTTCATAATTACGTTATATAGTATTACGATATATAGTATTACGTTATAACATATAAGGTTGTGTAGTATTACGTTATAACGTTTAACGTTATATAATATTACGTTATATCGTATAACGTTATATAGTATTACGATATATAGTATTACTATATATAGTATTACGTTATAACGTATAACGTTATGCAGTATTACGTTATAACGTATAATGTTATATAGGTTTACGTTATAACGTGTAACGTTATATGGTATTACGTTATAAAGTATTACGATATATAGTATTACGTTATAACGTATAAGGTTGTGAAGTATTACGTTATAACGTCTAAAGTTATATAGTATTACGTTATAACGTCTAACGTTATATTGTATTACGTTATAACGTATAACGTTATATAGCATTACGTTATATAGTATTACGATATATAGTATTACGTTATGACATATAACGTTATATAGTATTACGTTATAACGTATAATGTTATATAGTATTACGTTATAACGTATAACGTTATATAGTATTGCGTTATATAGTATTAAGTTATAACGTATAACGTTATAGAGTATTATGTTGTAACGTATAACGATATATACTATTACGTTATAACGTATAACGTTATATAGTATTACGTTATAACGTATTACGTTATATTGTATTACGATTTATAGTATTACGTTATAAAGTATAACGTTAGAACGTTTGATGTTATATAGTATTACGTTATAACGTATAACGTTATATATTATTACGTTATAACGTATAACGTGATATAGTATTACGTTATTACGTCTAACGTTATATAGTATTACGTTATAACGTCTAACGGTTTATAGTATGACGTTATAACGTATAACGTTATATAGTATTACGTTATATAGTATTACGATATATAGTATTACGTTATAACATATAAGGTTGTGTAGTATTACGTTATAACGTCTAACGTTATGTAGTATGACGTTATAACGTATAATATTATATAGTATTACGTTATAACGTATACCGTTATATAGTATTACGTTATATAGTATTACGATATATAGCATTACGTTATAACGTATAACATTATAACGTTTGACGTTATGTAGTATTACGTTATAACGTATACCGTTATATAGTATTACGTTATAGCGTCTAACGTTATATATCTTTACCTTATAACGTATAACGTTATATTGTATTACGTTATAACGTATAAAGTTATATAGTATTACGTTATAACGTATAACGTTATATAGTATTACGTTATATCGTATAACGTTATATAGTATTACGTTATAACGTATAACGTTATATGGTATTAGGTTATAACGTATAACGTTATACAGTATTACGTTATAACGTATAACGTTATATAGTAATACGATATATCGTATAACGTTATATAGTATTACGTTATAACGTATAACGTTATATAGTATTACGTTATATAGTATTACGATATATAGTATTACGTTATATAGTATTACGTTACAACGTGTAACGTTATGTAGTATTACGTTATAACGTATAACGTTATGTAGTATTACGTTATAACGTATAATGTTATATAGTATTACGTTATAACGTATAACGTTATATAGTATTACGTTATAGCGTCTAACGTTATGTAGTATTACGTTATAACGTATAATGTTATATAGTATTACGTTATATAGTATTACGTTATATAGTATTACGTTATAACGTACAACGTTATATAGTATTACGTTATATAGTATTACGTTATATAGTATTACGATATAAAGTATAACGTTATATAGTATTACGTTACAACGTATAACGTTATATAGTATTACGTTATAACGTATAACGTTATGTAGTATTACGTTATTACGTCTAACGTTATATAGTATTACATTATAACGTCTAACGCTATATAGTATTACGTTATAACGTATAACGTTATATAGTATTACGTTATATAGTATTACGATATATAGTATTACGTTATAACGTATAACGTTGTATAGTATTACGTTATAACGTCTAACGTTGTATAGTATTACGTTATAACGTATAACGTTATATAGTATGACGTTATAACGTATAACGTTATATAGTATTACGTTATATAGTATTACGATATATAGCATTACGTTATAACGTATAACGTTATAAGTTTGACTTATGTAGTATTACGTTATAACGTATAATGTTATATAGTATTACGTTATAACGTATAACGTTATATAGTATTACGTTATATAGTATAACGTTATATAGTATTACGTTATAACGTCTAACGTTATATAGTATTACGTTATAACGTATGACGTTATATAGTATTACGTTATAACGTATAACGTTATATAGTATTACGTTATAACGTATAACGTTATATTGTATTGCGTTATAACGTATAACGTTATATAGTATTACGTTATAACGTATAACGTTATATATTATTACGTTATAACGTATAACGTTATATAGTATTACGTTATAACGTATAACGTTATATAGTATTACGTTATATGTATTACGATATATAGCATTACGTTATAACGTATAACGTTATAACGTTTACGTTATATAGTATTACTTATAACGTATAATGTTATGTAGTATTACGTTATAACGTATAACGTTATATAGTATTGCGTTATACGTATAACGTTATATAGTATTACGTTATAACGTATAACGTTGTATAGTATTACGTTATAACGTATAACGTTATATAGTATTACGTTATAACGTATAACGTTATATAGTATTACATTATAACGTATAACGTTATATAGTATTACGTTGTAACGTATAACTTATATAG
Source organism: Bombus balteatus (assembly GCA_019201815.1). NCBI lineage: Eukaryota > Metazoa > Arthropoda > Insecta > Hymenoptera > Apidae > Bombus > Bombus balteatus. The sequence goes on along the minus strand of JAFJHM010000066.1, from coordinate 39,405 downwards.
TATTACGTTATAACGTATAACGTTATATAGTATTACGTTATAACGTATAACGTTATATAGTATACGTTATAACGTATAACGTTATATAGTATTACGTTATAACGTATTACGTTATATAGTATAACGTTATAACGTATAACGTTTATATATTATATTATAACGTATAACGTTATATGTATTACTTATATATATACGTTATATAGTATACGTTATAACGTATAACGTTATATAGTATTACGTTATAACGTAACGTTATATATATTACTATAATATAAGTTATATAGTATTACGTTATAACGTATAACGTTATATAGTATACGTTATACGTGTAACGTTATATAGTATTACGTTATAACGTATAACTTATATAGTAACGTTATAACGTATAATGTTATATATATTATTACGTTTTATATACTTATATCGTATAATTATATAGTATTACGTTATAAGTATAAGTTATATAGTATTACTTATAACGTATAATGTTATATAGTATTACGTTATATCGTATTACGATATATAGTATTACGTTATAACGTATAACATTGTCGTTTACTTATTAGTATTACGTTATAATGTATAACTTATATAGTGATAAGTTATAACGTATAACGTTATATAATATTACGTTATAACGTATAACGTTATATAGTATTACGTTATAACGTATAACGTTATATAGTATTACGTTATAACGTATAACGTTATATAGTATTACGTTATAACGTATAACGTTATATAATATTACGTTATATAGTATAACGTTATATATAGTATACGTTATAACGTATAACGTTATAAGTATTACGTTATAACGTATATTATATGTATTACGTTATAATAGTACGTTTAGTATACGTTATAACTATAACGTTATTGTATTACGTTATAACGTATAAATTATATAGTATTACGTTATAACGTATAACGTTATGTATTTTACGTTATAACGTATAACGTTATATAGTATTACGTTATAACGTATAACGTTATATAGTATTACGTTATAACGTATAACGTTATAGTATTACGTTATAGTATTACGTTATAACGTATAACGTTATATAGTATTACGTTATAACGTATAACGTTATATAGTATTACGTTATAACGTATAATGTTATAGTACGTTATAACGTATAACGTTATATAGTATTACGTTATAACGTATAACGTTATATAGTATTACGTTATAACGTATAACGTTATATTGTATTACGATATATACGTATAACGTTATATAGTATTACGTTATAACGTATAACGTTATATAGTATTACGTTATAACGTATAATGTTATATAGTATTACGTTATAACGTATAACGTTATGTAGTATTACGTTATAACGTATAACGTTATATAGTATTACGTTGTAACGTATAACGTTATATGTATTACGTTATATAGTATTACGATATATAGTATTACGTTATAACGTATAACGTTAGAACGTATGACATTATATAGTATTACGTTATAACGTATAACGTTATATAGTATTACGTTATAGCGTATAACGTTATATAGTATTACGTTATAACGTATAACGTTATATAGTATTACGTTATAACGTATAACGATATATAGTATTACGTTATAACGTATAACGTTATAGTATTACGTTTAGTATTACGTTATATATAGTATTACGTTATAACGTATAACGTTATATAGTATTAGTTATAGCGTATAACGTTATATAGTATTACGTTATAACGTATAACTTATATATATTACGTTATTACGTATAATGTTATATAGTATTACGTTATAACGTATAACGTTATATAGTATTACGTTATAACGTATAACGTTATATTGTATTACGATATAACGTATTACGTATATATAGTATTACGTTATAACGTATAACGTTATATAGTATTACGTTATAACGTATAATGTTATATAGTATTACGTTATATAGTATTACGATATATAGTATTACGTTATAAAGTATAACGTTAGAACGTATGATGTTATATAGTATTACGTTATAACGTATAACGTTATATATCATTACCTTATAACGTATAACGTTATATAGTATTACGTTATAACGTATAACGTTATATAGTATTACGTTATAACGTATAACGTTATGTATTACGTTATAACGTATAATGTTATATAGTATTACGTTATAACGTATAATGTTATATAGTATTACGTTATAACGTATAACGTTATATAGTAAGTTATAACGTATAACGTTATATAGTATTACGTTATAAAGTATTACGATATATAGTATTACGTTATAACGTATAACGTTATATAGTATTACGTTATAAGTATAACGTTATATAGTATTACGTTATAACGTATAACGTTATATAGTATTACGTTATAACGTATAACGTTATATAGTATTACGTTATAACGTATAACGTTATATAGTATTACGTTATAACGTATAACGTTATATAGTATTACGTTATAACGTATAACGTTATATAGTATTACGTTATAACGTATAACGTTATATAGTATTACGTTATAACGTATAACGTTATATAGTATTACGTTATATAGTATTACGTTATAAAGTATAACGTTATATAGTATTACGTTATATAGTATAACGTTATATAGTATTACGTTATAACGTATAACGTTATATAGTATTACGTTATATAGTATAACGTTATATAGTATTACGTTATAAGTATAACGTTATATAGTATTACGTTATAACGTATAACGTTATATAGTATTACGTTATAACGTATAACGTTATATAGTATTACGTTATAACGTATTACGTTATATAGTATTACGTTATAACGTATAACGTTATATATTATTACGTTATAACGTATAACGTTATAAGTAGTATTACGTTATAACGTATAACGTTATATAGTATTACGTTATAACGTATAACGTTATATAGTATTACGTTATAAAGTATACGTTATATAGTATTACGTTATAACGTATAACGTTATAACGTATTAACGTTATAACGTATAATGTTATATAGTATAACGTTATATAGTATTACGTTATATAGTATTACGTTATATAGTATTACGTTATAACGTATAACGTTATATAGTATTACGTTATAACGTCTAACGTTATATATCATTACCTTATAACGTATAACGTTATATAGTATTACGTTATAACGTATAACGTTATATAGTATTACGTTATAACGTATAACGTTATGAAGTATTACGTTATAACGTATAACGTTATATAGTATTACGTTATAAAGTATAACGTTATATAGTATTACGTTATAACGTATAACGTTATATAGTATTACGTTATACTTACGTTATATACGTTATAACGTATAACGTTATATAGTATTACGTTATAACGTATAACGTTATATAGTATTACGTTATAACGTATAACGTTATATAGTATTACGTTATAACGTATAACGTTATATTGTATTACGATATATAGTATTAAGTTATAACGTCTAACGTTATATAGTATTACGTTATAACGTATAACGTTATATAGTATTACGTTATAACGTATAACGTTATATAGTATTACGTTATAACGTATAAAGTTATGAAGTATTACGTTATAACGTATAATGTTATATAGTATTACGTTATATAGTATTACGTTATATAGTATTACGTTATAACGTATAACGTTATAACGTGTTATATAGTATTACGTTATAACGTATAACGTTATATAGTATTACTGTATAACGTATAACGTTATATAGTATTACGTTATAACGTATAACGTTATATAGTATTACGTTATAACGTATAACGTTATATAGTATTACGTTATAACGTATAACGTTATAATGTATTACGATATATAGTAGTTATATATAGTATTACGTTATAACGTATAATGTTATATAGTTTTAAGTTATAACGTATAACGTTATATGGTATTACGTTATATAGTATTACGATATATAGTATTACGTTATAACGTATAAGGTTGTGTAGTATTTCGTTATAACGTCTAACGTTATATAGTATTACGTTATAACGTCTAACGTTATATTGTATTACGATATATAGTATTACGATATATAGTATTACGTTATAACGTATAACGTTATATAGTATTACGTTATAACGTCTAACGTTATATTGTATTACGTTATATAGTATTACGTTATATAGTATTACGTTATAACGTATAACGTTATATAGTATTACGTTATAACGTATAACGTTATATAGTATTACGTTATAACGTATAACGTTATATTGTATTACGATATATAGTATTACGATATATAGTATTACGTTACAACGTATAACGTTATGTAGTATTACGTTATAACGTATAACGTTATGTAGTATTACGTTATTACGTATTACGTTATATAGTATTACATTATAACGTCTAACGTTATATAGTATGACGTTATAACGTATAACGTTATATAGTATTACGTTATATAGTATTACGTTATATAGTATTACGTTATAACGTATAAGGTTGTATAGTATTACGTTATAACGTCTAACGTTGTATAGTATTACGTTATAACGTATAACGTTATATAGTATGACGTTATAACGTATAACGTTATATTGTATTACGTTATATCGTATTACGTTATATAGCATTACGTTATAACGTATAACATTATAACGTTCGACGTTATGTAGTATTACGTTATAACGTATAATGTTATATAGTATTACGTTATAACGTATAACGTTATATCGTATTACGTTATATAGTATTACGATATATAGTATTACGTTATAACGTATAACGTTATATAGTATAACGTTAGAACGTTTAACGTTATATAGTATTACGTTATAACGTATACCGTTATATAGTATTACGTTATAACGTATAACGTTATCTTGTATTACGTTATATAGTATAATTATATGTTATCGTTATAACGTTTGACGTTATATAGTATTACGTTATAACGTATAACGTTATACAGTATTACGTTATAACGTATAACGTTATATAGTATTACGTTATATAGTATTACGATATATATTACGTTATAACGTATACGTTATAACGTTTAACGTTATATAGTATTACGTTATAACGTATAACGTTATATAATATTACATTATAACGTATAACGTTATATAGTATTACGTTATATAGTATTACGATATATAGCATTACGTTATAACGTATAACATTATAACGTTTGACGTTATGTAGTATTACGTTATAACGTATACCGTTATATAGTATTACGTTATAACGTATAACGTTATATAGTATTACGTTATAACGTATACCGTTATATAGTATTACGTTATAGCGTATAACGTTATATATCTTTACATTATAACGTATAACGTTATATAGTATTACGTTATAACGTGTAAAGTTATGTAGTATTACGTTATAACGTATAACGTTATATAGTATTACGTTATATCGTATAACGTTATATAGTATTACGTTATAACGTATAACGTTATATAGTATTACGTTATAACGTATAACGTTATATAGTATTGCGTTATATAGTATTACGTTATAACGTATAAAGTTATAAAGTATTACGTTATAACGTATAATGTTATATAGTATTACGTTATATAGTATTACGATATATAGTATTACGTTATAACGTATAACGTTATATTGTATTACGTTATATAGTATTACGTTATATAGTATTACGTTATAACGTATAACGTTATGTAGTATTACGTTATAACGTATAATGTTATATAGTTTTACGTTATAACGTATAACGTTATATAGTATTACGTTATAACGTATAATGTTATATAGTATTACGTTGTAACGTATAACGTTATATAGTATTACGTTATAACGTATTACGATATATAGTATTACGTTATAACGTATAACGTTAGTACGTTGACATTATATAGTATTACGTTATAACGTATAACGTTATATAGTATTAGGTTATAACGTATAACGTTATATAGTATTACGTTATGACGTATAACGTTATATAGTATTACGTTATATAGTATTACGATATATAGCATTACGTTATAACGTATAACATTATAACGTTCGACGTTATGTAGTATTACGTTATAACGTATAATGTTATATAGTATTACGATTTAACGTATAACGTTATATCGTATTACGTTATATAGTATTACGATATATAGTATTACGTTATAACGTCTAACGTTATGTAGTATAACGTTAGAACGTTTGACGTTATATAGTATTATGTTATAACGTATACCGTTATATAGTATTACGTTATAACGTATTACGTTATCTTGTATTACGATATATAGTATAACGTTATAACGTTATACGTTATAACGTTGAACGTTATATATTATTACGTTATAACGTATAACGTTATATAGTATTACGTTATAACGTATAACGTTATATAGTATTACGTTATATAGTATTACGATATATAGTATTACGTTATAACGTATAACGTTATAACGTTTGACGTTATATATTATTACGTTATAACGTATAACGTTATATAATATTACATTATAACGTATAACGTTATATAGTATTACGTTATATAGTATTACGATATATAGTATTACGTTATAACGTATAACATTATAACGTTTGACGTTATGTAGTATTACGTTATAACGTATACCGTTATATAGTATTACGTTATAACGTATAACGTTATATAGTATTACGTTATAACGTGTACCGTTATATAGTATTACGTTATAGCGTATAATGTTATATATCTTTACCTTATAACGTATAACGTTATATAGTATTACGTTATAACGTATAAAGTTATGTAGTATTACGTTATAACGTATAACGTTATATAGTATTACGTTATATCGTATAACGTTATATAGTATTACGTTATAACGTATAATGTTATATAGTATTACGTTATAACGTATAACGTTATATAGTATTGCGTTATATAGTATTAAGTTATAACGTATAAAGTTATGAAGTGTTACGTTATAACGTATAATGTTATATAGTATTACGTTATATAGTATTACGATTTATAGTATTACGTTATAACGTATAACGTTATATTGTATTACGTTATATAGTATTACGATATATAGTATTACGTTATAACGTATAACGTTATGTAGTATTACGTTATAACGTATAATGTTATATAGTTTTACGTTATAACGTATAACGTTATGTAGTATTACGTTATAACGTATAATGTTATATAGTATTACGTTGTGACGTATAACGTTATATCGTATTACGTTATATAGTGTTACGATATATAGTATTACGTTATAACGTATAACGTTATAACGATTGACATTATATAGTATTACGTTATAACGTATAACGTTATATAGTATTAGGTTATAGCGTCTAACGTTATATAGTATTACGTTTTGACGTATAACGTTATATAGTATTACGTTATATAGTATTACGATATATAGCATTACGTTATAACGTATAACATTATAACGTTCGACGTTATGTAGTATTACGTTATAACGTATAATGTTATATAGTATTACGATTTAACGTATAACGTTATATCGTATTACGTTATATAGTATTACGATATATAGTATTACGTTATAACGTCTAACGTTATGTAGTATAACGTTAGAACGTTTAACGTTATATAGTATTATGTTATAACGTATACCGTTATATAGTATTACGTTATAACGTATTACGTTATCTTGTATTACGATATATAGTATAACGTTATAACGTTATACGTTATAACGTTTGACGTTATATATTATTACGTTATAACGTATAACGTTATATAGTATTACGTTATAACGTATAACGTTATATAGTATTACGTTATATAGTATTACGATATATAGTATTACGTTATAACGTATAACGTTATAACGTTTGACGTTATATATTATTACGTTATAACGTATAACGTTATATAATATTACATTATAACGTATAACGTTATATAGTATTACGTTATATAGTATTACGATATATAGCATTACGTTATAACGTATAACATTATAACGTTTGACGTTATGTAGTATTACGTTATAACGTATAACGTTATATAGTATTACGTTATAACGTATAACGTTATATAGTATTACGTTATAACGTATAACGTTATATAGTATTACGTTATAACGTATAACGTTATATATCTTTACCTTATAACGTATAACGTTATATAGTATTACGTTATAACGTATAAAGTTATATAGTATTACGTTATAACGTATAACGTTATATAGTATTACGTTATAACGTATAACGTTATATAGTATTACGTTATAACGTATAATGTTATATAGTATTACGTTATAACGTATAACGTTATATAGTATTACGTTATATAGTATAACGTTATAACGTATAACGTTATAACGTATAATGTTATATAGTATTACGTTATATAGTATTACGATTTATAGTATTACGTTATAACATATAACGTTATATTGTATTACGATATATAGTATTACGATATATAGTATTACGTTATAACGTATAACGTTATATAGTATTACGTTATAACGTATAATGTTATATAGTTTTACGTTATAACGTATAACGTTATGTAGTATTACGTTATAACGTATAATGTTATATAGTATTACGTTGTGACGTATAACGTTATATCGTATTACGTTATATAGTGTTACGATATATAGTATTACGTTATAACGTATAACGTTAGTACGATTGACATTATATAGTATTACGTTATAACGTATAACGTTATATAGTATTAGGTTATAGCGTCTAACGTTATATAGTATTACGTTTTGACGTATAACGTTATATCGTATTACGTTATATAGTGTTACGATATATAGTATTACGTTATAACGTATAACGTTAGTACGATTGACATTATATAGTATTACGTTATAACGTATAACGTTATATAGTATTAGGTTATAGCGTCTAACGTTATATAGTATTACGTTATAACGTATAACGTTATATAGTATTACGTTATTACGTATAACGTTATGTAGTATTACGTTATAACGAAAACGTTATATAGTATTACGTTATAACGTATAACGTTATATTGTATTACGATATATAGTATTACGATATATAGTATTCCGTTATAACGTATAAAGTTATGAAGTATTACGTTATAACGTATAATGTTATATAGTATTACGTTATATAGTATTACGATTTATAGTATTACGTTATAACGTATAACGTTAGAACGTTTGATGTTATATAGTATTACGTTATAACGTCTAACGTTATATATCATTACCTTATAACGTATAACGTTATATAGTATTACGTTATAACGTATAACGTTATATAGTATTACGTTATAACGTATAAAGTTGTGAAGTATTACGTTATAACGTATAATGTTATATAGTATTACGTTATATAGTATTATGGTTTATAGTATTACGTTATAACGTATAACGTTAGAACGTTTGATGTTATATAGTATTACGTTATAACGTATAACGTTATATAGTATTACTGTATAACGTATAACGTTATATAGTATTACGTTATAACGTATAACGTTATATAGTATTACGTTATAACGTATAACGTTATATAGTATTACGATATATAGTATTACGATATATCATTATTACGTTATAACGTATAACGTTATGTAGTATTACGTTATAACGTATAATGTTATATAGTTTTACGTTATAACGTATAACGTTATATGGTATTACGTTATATAGTATTACGATATATAGTATTACGTTATAACGTATAAGGTTGTGTAGTATTACGTTATAACGCATAACGTTATATAGTATTACGTTATAACGTATAACGTTATATAGTATTACGTTATAGCGTCTAACGTTATATATCATTACCTTATAACGTATAACGTTATATAGTATTACGTTATAACGTATAACGTTATATAGTATTACGTTATAACGTATAACGTTATATAGTATTACGTTATAACGTATAACGTTATATTGTATTACGATATATAGTATTACGATATATAGTATTATGTTATAGCTTCTAACGTTATATAGTATGACGTTATAACGTATAACGTTATATAGTATTACGTTATAACGTATAACGTTATATAGTATTACGTTATAACGTATAACGTTATATTGTATTACGATATATAGTATTACGATATATAGTATTACGTTATAACGTATAAAGTTATGAAGTATTACGTTATAACGTATAATGTTATATAGTATTACGTTATATAGTATTACGATTTATAGTATTACGTTATAACGTATAACGTTAGAACGTTTGATGTTATATAGTATTACGTTATAACGTATAACGTTATATAGTATTGCTGTATAACGTATAACGTTATATAGTATTACGTTATAACGTATAACGTTATATAGTATTACGTTATAACGTATAACGTTATATAGTATTACGTTATAACGTATAACGTTATATTGTATTACGATATATAGTATTACGATATATAGTATTACGTTATAACGTATAATATTATATAGTTTTACGTTATAACGTATAACGTTATATGGTATTACGTTATATAGTATTACGATATATAGTATTACGTTATAACGTATAAGGTTGTGTAGTATTTCGTTATAACGTCTAACGTTATATAGTATTACGTTATAACGTCTAACGTTATATTGTATTACGATATATAGTATTACGATATATAGTATTACGTTATAACGTATAACGTTATATAGTATTACGTTATAACGTATAACGTTATATTGTATTACGATATATAGTATTACGATATATAGTATTACTGTATAACGTATAACGTTATATAGTATTACGTTATAACGTATAACGTTATATAGTATTACGTTATAACGTATAACGTTATATTGTATTACGATATATAGTATTACGATATATAGTATTACGTTATAACGTATAACGTTATATAGTATTACGTTATAACGTATAATGTTATATAGTTTTACGTTATAACGTATAACGTTATATGGTATTAGGTTATATAGTATTACGATATATAGTATTACGTTATAACGTATAAGGTTGTGTAGTATTTCGTTATAACGTCTAACGTTATATAGTATTACGTTATAACGTCTAACGTTATATTGTATTACGATATATAGTATTACGATATATAGTTTTACGTTATAACGTATAACGTTATGTAGTATTACGTTATAACGTATAATGTTATATAGTTTTACGTTATAACGTATAACGTTATATGGTATTACGTTATATAGTATTACGATATATAGTATTACGTTATAACGTATAAGGTTGTATAGTATTACGTTATAACGTCTAACGTTATATAGTATTACGTTATAACGTCTAACGTTATATTGTATTACGTTATAACGTCTAACGGTACATAGCATTACGTTATATAGTATTAAGATATATAGTATTATGTTATGACATATAACGTTATGTAGTAATACGTTATAACGTATAATGTTATATAGTATTACGTTATAACGTATAACGTTATATAGTATTGCGTTATATAGTATTAAGTTATAACGTATAACGTTATAGAGTATTATGTTATAACGTATAACGATATATACTATTACGTTATAACGCATAACGTTATATAGTATTACGTTATAACGTATTACGTTATATTGTATTACGATTTATAGTATTACGCTATAACGTATAACGTTAGAACGTTTGATGTTATATAGTATTACGTTATAACGTATAACGTTATATATTATTACGTTATAACGTATAACGTGATATAGTATTACGTTATTACGTCTAACGTTATATAGTATTACGTTATAACGTATAACGTTATATAGTAATAGGATATATCGTATGACGTTATATAGTATTACGTTATAACGTACAACGTTATATAGTATTACGATATAACGTACAACGTTATATAGTATTACGATATAACGCATAACGTTATACAGTATTACGATATATCGTATTACGTTATATAGTATCACTTTATAACGTACAACGTTATATGGTATTACGTTATAAATATAACGTTACATGGTATTACATTATAACGTATAACGTTATATAGTAATAGGATATATCGTATAACGTTATAAAGTATTACGATATAACGTATAACGTTATATAGTATTACGTTATAACGCATAACGTTATATAGTATTACGATATAACGCATAACGTTATACAGTATTACGATATAACGTATAACGTTATATGTTATTACGTTATAACGTATAACGTTATATAGTATTACGTTATAACGTATAACGTTATATAGTAATAGGATATATCGTATGACGTTATATAGTATTACGTTATAACGTACAACGATATATGGTATTACGATATATCGTATAACGTTATATGTTAAATCGCTATAACGTATAACGTTATATAGTAATAGGATATATCGTATGACGTTATATAGTAATAGGATGTATCGTATGACGTTATACAGTTTTCCGATATAACGTATAATGTTATATAGTATTACATTATAACGTATAACGTTATGTATATACTAAGTTATAACGTATATAGTTATATAGTAATACGTTGTAACGTATATAGTTATATAGTATTACGTTATAACGTATAACGTTATACAGTATTACGATATATCGTATAACGTTATATGTTATAGCGTTATAACGTATAACGTTATATAGTAATAGGATATATCGTATGACGTTATATCGTATTACGATATAACGTATAATGTTATATAGTATTACATTATAACGTATAACGTTATATAGTATTACGTTATAACGTACAACGTTATATGGTATCACGAAATAACGAATAACGTTATATAGTATTACGATATATCGTATGACGTTATAAAGTATTACGTTATAACGTACAACGTTATATGGTATTACGAAATAACGTATAACGTTATATGGTATTACGAAATAACGAATAGCGTTATATAGCATTACGATATAACGCATAACGTCATATAGTATTACGTTATAACGTATAACGTTATATGGTATTACGTAGTAACGTATAACGTTATATAGTATTACGTTATAACGTACAACGATATATGGTATTACGATATATCGTATAACGTTATATGTTAAATCGTTATGACGTATAACGTTATATAGTAATAGGATATACGTATGACGTTATATAGTGTTACGTTATAACGTACAACGTTATTTAGAATTACGATATAACGTATAATGTTATATAGTATTACATTATAACGTATAACGTTATATTGTATTACGTTATAACGTACAACGTTATATGGTATTACGATATAACGCATAACGTTATATAGTAATAGGATATATCGTATGACGTTATATAGTATTACGTTATAACGTACAACGTTATATAGTATTACGATATATCGTATAACGTTATATGTTAAATCGTTATAACGTATAACGTTATATAGTAATAGTATATATCGTATGACGTTATATAGTAATAGGATGTATCGTATGACGTTATACAGTTTTCCGATATATCGTATAATGTTATATAGTATTACATCATAACGTATAACGTTATGTAGTACTAAGTTATATCGTATATAGTTATATAGTATTACGTTGTAACGTATATAGTTATATAGTATTACGTTATAACGTATAACGTTATATTGTATTACGATATATAGTATTACGATATATAGTATTACTGTATAACGTATAACGTTATATAGTATTACGTTATAACGTATAACGTTATATAGTATTACGTTATAACGTATAACGTTATATAGTATTACGATATATAGTATTACGTTATATAGTATTACGTTATAACGTATAACGTTATATAGTATTATGTTATAACGTATAATGTTATATAGTTTTACGTTATAACGTATAACGTTATATAGTATTAGGTTATATAGTATAACGATATATAGTATTACGTTATAACGTATAAGTTATATAGTATTTCGTTATAACGTCTAACGTTATATAGTATTACGTTATAACGTCTAACGTTATATTGTATTACGATATATAGTATTACGATATATAGTTTTACGTTATAACGTATAACGTTATATAGTATTACGTTATAACGTATAATGTTATATAGTTTTACGTTATAACGTATAACGTTATATGGTATTACGTTATATAGTATTACGATATATAGTATTACGTTATAACGTATAAGGTTGTATAGTATTACGTTATAACGTCTAACGTTATATAGTATTACGTTATAACGTATAACGTTATATTGTATTACGTTATAACGTCTAACGGTACATAGCATTACGTTATATAGTATTACGATATATAGTATTATGTTATAACATATAACGTTATGTAGTAATACGTTATAACGTATAATGTTATATAGTATTACGTTATAACGTATAACGTTATATAGTATTGCGTTATATAGTATTAAGTTATAACGTATAACGTTATAGAGTATTATGTTGTAACGTATAACGATATATACTATTACGTTATAACGCATAACGTTATATAGTATTACGTTATAACGTATTACGTTATATTGTATTACGATTTATAGTATTACGCTATAACGTATAACGTTAGAACGTTTGATGTTATATAGTATTACGTTATAACGTATAACGTTATATATTATTACGTTATAACGTATAACGTGATATAGTATTACGTTATTACGTCTAACGTTATATAGTATTACGTTATAACGTATAACGTTATATAGTAATAGGATATATCGTATGACGTTATATAGTATTACGTTATAACGTACAACGTTATATAGTATTACGATATAACGTACAACGTTATATAGTATTACGATATAACGCATAACGTTATACAGTATTTCGATATATCGTATTACGTTATATAGTATCACTTTATAACGTACAACGTTATATGGTATTACGTTATAAATATAACGTTACATGGTATTACATTATAACGTATAACGTTATATAGTAATAGGATATATCGTATAACGTTATAAAGTATTACGATATAACGCATAACGTTATATAGTATTACGTTATAACGCATAACGTTATATAGTATTACGATATAACGCATAACGTTATACAGTATTACGATATATCGTATAACGTTATATGTTATTACGTTATAACGTATAACGTTATATAGTATTACGTTATAACGTATAACGTTATATAGTAATAGGATATATCGTATGACGTTGTATAGTATTACGTTATAACGTACAACGATATATGGTATTACGATATATCGTATAACGTTATATGTTAAATCGCTATAACGTATAACGTTATATAGTAATAGGATATATCGTATGACGTTATATAGTAATAGGATGTATCGTATGACGTTATACAGTTTTCCGATATAACGTATAATGTTATATAGTATTACATTATAACGTATAACGTTATGTAGTACTAAGTTATAACGTATATAGTTATATAGTAATACGTTGTAACGTATATAGTTATATAGTATTACGTTATAACGTATAACGTTATACAGTATTACGATATATCGTATAACGTTATATGTTATAGCGTTATAACGTATAACGTTATATAGTAATAGGATATATCGTATGACGTTATATCGTATTACGATATAACGTATAATGTTATATAGTATTACATTATAACGTATAACGTTATATAGTATTACGTTATAACGTACAACGTTATATGGTATCACGAAATAACGAATAACGTTATATAGTATTACGATATATCGTATGACGTTATAAAGTATTACGTTATAACGTACAACGTTATATGGTATTACGAAATAACGTATAACGTTATATGGTATTACGAAATAACGAATAGCGTTATATAGCATTACGATATAACGCATAACGTCACATAGTATTACGTTATAACGTATAACGTTATATGGTATTACGAAGTAACGTATAACGTTATATAGTATTACGTTATAACGTACAACGATATATGGTATTACGATATATCGTATAACGTTATATGTTAAATCGTTATGACGTATAACGTTATATAGTAATAGGATATATCGTATGACGTTATATAGTGTTACGTTATAACGTACAACGTTATTTAGAATTACGATATAACGTATAATGTTATATAGTATTACATTATAACGTATAACGTTATATTGTATTACTTTATAACGTACAACGTTATATGGTATTACGATATAACGCATAACGTTATATAGTAATAGGATATATCGTATGACGTTATATAGTATTACGTTATAACGTACAACGATATATAGTATTACGATATATCGTATAACGTTATATGTTAAATCGTTATAACGTATAACGTTATATAGTAATAGTATATATCGTATGACGTTATATAGTAATAGGATGTATCGTATGACGTTATACAGTTTTCCGATATATCGTATAATGTTATATAGTATTACATCATAACGTATAACGTTATGTAGTACTAAGTTATATCGTATATAGTTATATAGTATTACGTTGTAACGTATATAGTTATATAGTATTACGTTATAACGTATAACGTTATACAGTATTACGATATATCGTATAACGTTATATGTTATAGCGTTATAACGTATAACGTTATATAGTAATAGGATATATCGTATGACGTTATATCGTATTACGATATAACGTATAATGTTATATAGTATTACATTATAACGTATAACGTTATATAGTATTACGTTATAACGTACAACGTTATATGGTATTACGAAATAACGAATAACGTTATATAGTATTACGATATATCGTATGACGTTATAAAGTATTACGTTATAACGTATAACGTTATATGGTATTACGAAATAACGTATAACGTTATATGGTATTACGAAATAACGAATAACGTTATATAGTATTACGATATAACGTATAACGTTATATAGTATTACGATATAACGCATAACGTTATATAGTATTACGTTATAACGCATAACGTTATATAGTATTACGTTATAACGTATAACGTTATATGGTATTACGTAATAACGTATAACGTTATATAGTATTACGTTATAACGTATAACGTTATATGGTATTACGATATATCGTATAACGTTATATGTTAAATCGTTATAACGTATAACGTTATATAGTAATAGGATATATCGTATGACGTTATATAGTATTACGTTATAACGTACAACGTTATTTAGAATTACGATATAACGTATAATGTTATATAGTATTACATTATAACGTATAACGTTATATAGTATTACGTTATAACGTACAACGTTATATAGTATTACGATATAACGCATAACGTTATATAGTATTACGTTATAACCTATAACGTCATATAGTATTACGTTATAACGTACAACGTTATATGGTATTACGAAATAACGTATAACGTTATATGTTATTACGTTATAACGTATAACGTTATATAGTAATAGGATATATCGTATGACGTTATATAGTATTACGTTATAACGTACAACGATATATAGTATTACGATATATCGTATAACGTTATATGTTAAATCGTTATAACGTATAACGTTATATAGTAATAGTATATATCGTATGACGTTATATAGTAATAGGATGTATCGTATGACGTTATACAGTTTTCCGATATAACGTATAATGTTATATAGTATTACATCATAACGTATAACGTTATGTAGTACTAAGTTATATCGTATATAGTTATAGAGTATTACGTTGTAACGTATATAGTTATATAGTATTACGTTATAACGTATAACGTTATATAGTATTACGATATATCGTATAACGTTATACAGTATTACGATATATCGTATAACGTTATATGTTATTACGTTATAACGTATAATGTTATATAGTATTACGTTATAACGTATAACGTTATATAGTAATACGATATATCGTATGACGTTATATAGTATTACGTTATAACGTACAACGATATATAGTATTACGATATATCGTATAACGTTATATGTTAAATCGTTATAACGTATAACGTTATATAGTAATAGTATATATCGTATGACGTTATATAGTAATAGGATGTATCGTATGACGTTATACAGTTTTCCGATATAACGTATAATGTTATATAGTATTACATCATAACGTATAACGTTATGTAGTACTAAGTTATATCGTATATAGTTATATAGTATTACGTTGTAACGTATATAGTTATATAGTATTACGTTATAACGTATAACGTTATACAGTATTACGATATATCGTATTACGTTATATAGTATTACGTTATAACGTATAACGTTATATGGTATTACGAAATAACGTATAATGTTATATAGTATTACGTTATAACGTATAACGTTATATAGTAATACGATATAACGTATAACGTTATATAGTATTACGTTATAACGTATAACGTTATATAGTATTACGTTATAACGTATAACGTTATATAGTATTACGTTATAACGTATAACGTTATATAGTATTACGTTATAACGTATAATGTTATATAGTATTACGTTATAACGTATAACGTTATATGGTATTACGTTATATACGTATAACGTTATATAGTATTACGTTATAACGTATAACGTTATATAGTATTACGTTATAACGTATAACGTTATATAGTATTACGTTATAACGTATAACGTTATATAGTATTACGTTATAACGTATAACGTTATATAGTATTACGTTATATAGTATTACGTTATATAGTATTATGTTATACGTATAACGTTATATAGTATTACGTTATAACGTATAATGTTATATAGTATTACGTTATAACGTATAACGTTATATAGTATTACGTTATATAGTATTACGTTATAACGTATAACGTTATATAGTATTACGTTATAACGTATAACGTTATATAGTATTACGTTATAACGTATAACGTTATATAGTATTACGTTATAACGTATAACGTTATATAGTATTACGATATATAGTATTACGTTATAACGTTATAACGTTATAACGTATAACGTTATATAGTATTACGTTATAACGTATAACGTTATATAGTATTACGTTATAACGTATAACGTTATATAGTATTACGTTATAACGTATAACGTTATATAGTATTACGTTATAACGTATAACGTTATATAGTATTACGATATATCGTATAACGTTATATAGTATTACGTTATAACGTATAACGTTATATAGTATTACGATATAACGTATAACGTTATATAGTATTACGATATAACGTATAACGTTATATAGTATTTCGTTATAACGTATTACGTTATATAGTATCACTTTATAACGTACAACGTTATATGGTATTACGTTATAACTATAACGTTATATAGTATTACATTATAACGTATAACGTTATATAGTAATAGGATATATCGTATTACGTTATATAGTATTACGTTATAACGTACAACGTTATATGTTATTACGATATAACGTATAACGTTATATAGTATTACGATATAACGTATAACGTTATATAGTATTACGATATAACGTATAACGTTATATAGTATTACGTTATAACGTATAACGTTATATGGTATTACGTTATAACGTATAACGTTATATAGTATTACGTTATAACGTATAACGTTATATAGTATTACGTTATAACGTATAACGTTATATGGTATTACGATATAACGTATAACGTTATACGTTATAACGTATAACGTTATATAGTATTACGTTATATGGTATTACGATATAACGTATAACGTTATATGGTATTACGTTATAACGTATAACGTTATATAGTATTACGTTATAACGTATAACGTTATATAGTATATACGATATATAACGTATAACGTTATATAGTATTACGTTATAACGTATAACGTTATATGGTATTACGATATAACGTATAACGTTATATGGTATTACGATATAACGTATAACGTTATATAGTATTACGTATATAACGTATAACGTTATATAGTATTACGATATAACGTATAACGTTATATGGTATTACGATATAACGTATAACGTTATATAGTATTACGTTATAACGTATAACGTTATATAGTAATAGGTTATAACGTATAACGTTATATAGTATTACGTTATAACGTATAACGTTATATAGTATTACGTTATAACGTATAACGTTATACAGTATTACGATATATCGTATAACGTTATATAGTATTACGTTATAACGTATAACGTTATATAGTATTACGATATATCGGATAACGTTATATAGTATTACGATATAACGTATAACGTTATATAGTATTACTTTATAACGTATCACGTTATATAGTATTACGATATAACGTATAACGTTATATAGTATTACGTTATAACGTATAACGTTATATGGTATTACGATATATCGTATGACGTTATAAAGTATTACGTTATAACGTACAACGTTATATGGTATTACGAAATAACGTATAACGTTATATGGTATTACGAAATAACGAATAGCGTTATATAGCGTTACGATATAACGCATAACGTCACATAGTATTACGTTATAACGTATAACGTTATATGGTATTACGAAGTAACGTATAACGTTATATAGTATTACGTTATAACGTACAACGATATATGGTATTACGATATATCGTATAACGTTATATGTTAAATCGTTATAACGTATAACGTTATATAGTAATAGGATATATCGTATGACGTTATATAGTATTACGTTATAACGTACAACGTTATTTAGAATTATGATATAACGTATAATGTTATATAGTATTATATTATAACGTATAACGTTATATTGTATTACGTTATAACGTACAACGTTATATGGTATTACGATATAACGTATAACGTTATATAGTATTACGATATAACGTATAACGTTATATAGTATTACGTTATAACGTATAACGTTATATAGTATCACTTTATAACGTACAACGTTGTATAGTATTACGATATAACGTATAACGTCATATAGTATTACGTTATAACGTATAACGTTATATAGTAATAGGATATATCGTATGACGTTATATAGTATTACGTTATAACGTATAACGTCATATAGTATTACGTTATAACGTATAACGTTATATGGTATTACGATATAACGCATAATGTTATACAGTATTTCGATATATCGTATTTCGTTATATAGTATCACTTTATAACGTACAACGTTATATGGTATTACGAAATAACGTATAACGTTATATGTTATTACGTTATAACGTATAACGTTATATAGTATTACGTTATAACGTATAACGTTATATAGTATTACGATATAACGCATAACGTTATATTGTATTACGTTATAACACATAACGTTATATAGTACTACGATATAACGTACAACGTTATATATTATTACGATATAACGCATAACGTTATACAGTATTACGATATATCGTATTACGTTATATAGTATCACTTTATAACGTACAACGTTATATGGTATTACGTTATAAATATAACGTTACATGGTATTACATTATAACGTATAACGTTATATAGTAAAACGATATATCGTATTACGTTATATAGTATTACGATATAACGTACAACGTTATATAGTATTACGATATAACGTACAACGTTATATAGTATTACGATATAACGCATAACGTTATACAGTATTTCGATATATCGTATTACGTTATATAGTATCACTTTATAACGTACAACGTTATATGGTATTACGAAATAACGTATAACGTTATATGTTATTACGTTATAACGTATAACGTTATATAGTATTACGTTATAACGTATAACGTTATATAGTATTACGATATAACGCATAACGTTATATAGTATTACGTTATAACGTATAACGTTATATAGTATTACGATATAACGCATAACGTTATACAGTATTACGATATATCGTATAACGTTATATGTTATTACGTTATAACGTATAACGTTATATAGTATTACGTTATAACGTATAACGTTATATAGTAATAGGATATATCGTATGACGTTATATAGTATAACGTTATAACGTACAAGGATATATAGTATTACGATATATCGTATAACGTTATATGTTAAATCGTTATAACGTATAACGTTATATAGTAATAGTATATATCGTATGACGTTATATAGTAATAGGATGTATCGTATGACGTTATACAGTTTTCCGATATAACTTATAATGTTATATAGTATTACATCAAAACGTATAACGTTATGTAGTACTAAGTTATATCGTATATAGTTATATAGTATTACGTTGTAACGTATATAGTTATATAGTATTACGTTATAACGTATAACGTTATACAGTATTACGATATATCGTATAACGTTATATGTTATAGCGTTATAACGTATAACGTTATATAGTAATAGGATATATCGTATGACGTTATATCGTATTACGATATAACGTATAATGTTATATAGTATTACATTATAACGTATAACGTTATATAGTATTACGTTATAACGTACAACGTTATATGGTATTACGAAATAACGAATGACGTTATATAGTAT
This sequence comes from Bombus balteatus, assembly GCA_019201815.1. Classification (NCBI taxonomy): domain Eukaryota; kingdom Metazoa; phylum Arthropoda; class Insecta; order Hymenoptera; family Apidae; genus Bombus; species Bombus balteatus. Next base: position 17,171 of record JAFJHM010000066.1, on the reverse strand, counting down.
TACGATATATCGTATGACGTTATAAAGTATTACGTTATAACGTACAACGTTATATGGTATTACGAAATAACGTATAACGTTATATGGTATTACGAGATAACGAATAACGTTATATAGTATTACGATATAACGTATAACGTTATATAGTATTACGATATAACGTATAACGTTATATAGTATTACGATATAACGCATAACGTTATATAGTATTACGTTATAACGTATACCGTTACATAGTATTACGTTATAACGTATAACGTTATATGGTATTACGAAGTAACGTATAACGTTATATAGTAATAGGATATATCGTATGACGTTATATAGTATTACGTTATAACGCATACCGTTACATAGTATTACGTTATAACGTATAACGTTATATGGTATTACGATGTAACGTATAACGTTATATAGTAATAGGATATATCGTATGACGTAATATCGTATTACGATATAACGTATAGCGTTATATAGTATTACATTATAACGTATAACGTTATATAGTATTACGTTATATCGTACAACGTTATATAGTATTACGTTATAACGTATAACGTTATATAGTATTACGTTATATCGTACAACGTTATATAGTATTACGTTATAACGTACAACGTTATATGGTATTACGATATAACGTATAACGTTATATGGTATTACGATATAACGTATAACGTTATATAGTATTACGATATAACGTATAACGTTATATAGTAATAGGATATATCGTATGACGTTATATAGTATTACGTTATAACGTACAACGTTATATAGTATTACGATATAACGTATAACGTTATACAGTATTACGATATATCGTATAACGTTATATAGTATTACGTTATAACGTATAACGTTATATAATATTACGATATATCGGATAACGTTATATAGTATTACGATATAACGTGTAACGTTATATAGTATTACGTTATAACGTATAACGTTATATAGTATCACTTTATAACGTACCACGTTATATAGTATTACGATATAACGTATAACGTTATATAGTATTACGTTATAACGTATAACGTTATATGGTAATAGGATATATCGTGAGGTGGATACGTGATAGGGTTAGATTAATCACTCACTACGTTCAACAAACACTATTTATTGTACACGTTCTCTGTTTACAATGTGTGACGGACGCACGTTACAATTATCGGTTCGTGCTTACGAGTTCGGATATGTTACGGTACGTTGCGTGGAGCAATTCGAGTCTAAAGGTGATTGCGCCAGATGTCGAGGAATTAGGAACTCGTATCAATATTGGACCACTCGTTCGGCGACTTGCGACAGACTCTCTTTTCCGCAGCGGTGATGCTGCTTAGGAAAACTACGATTGGGTGTGTCTAAGGATAAGGACACATCGGATTCGTAGGTGGGAAGTGCTGGTACGGAAAGTGAGGGAAATGAACGTCTCTGTTAATTGGTCAATTTTGGGTTGGAGGTTAGAGAAGGATATTAGTCGTCCTTGGGAGAAAGTTGTCAGTGAGACATGTCGTACGTGAGGAAAAACAGATTTCCTGTATCTTCCCGTGATGGGTGGTATGTGCAGAGATATTGAGACAAAGACTATTTGTCCTTTCGGAGAACTTTAGCTAGACAACTCCTAAGATTTATAGCGGGTCCTTAGCTAGTTGAAAATACTCGATGCGGATGTATCGACATCTGGCAATCATCTTGTTCGAAGGGTCGAGCCTTTGTGTAGCAGGCCACGTGACGGAAACCGTTGGAAAGTTTACCGTCGAGTGCCGCTACAGTACCCCCTACCAGTGATAACGTTTTTTTTATTATTGTTGCGGGTCGTTCTTCAGTATTCGCTTAATTTAGACCTGCTTGAAAATAATCGGGAAAGCGAACTCTCCTGCCCGCGCGCGTGGTGTAATGACTTCTTGAGTCACCTTCGCTTTGCTGTGCCCGCTCGGCGTTTTGCGTAGTTGTGGTTTTAAACGGTATAAACATGTGAGTTCCTGCGCTAGTTTCTAGTTGCTGTTGTTCGATGTCGTCGGATACAGTAAAAGCGGGTTTCAATCGATCTAGAGAAACTATTACATCTTTATTGTTGATTTTGATGGTGAAGGTCTTTTTTCCACGCTGTATAACTTGGTAAGGTCCGTCGTAGGGTGGTTGTAAAGGACCACCGCTTGCGTCATGGCGTACAAAAACGTATGGTGATGTTTCGAGCTCGCGGAACACGAAGGTTTTCTTTTCACCGTGTCGCGTAATCGGGTGAGGCCTGATTTTTCTATTCGTTCTTTTAAACGGTTCGCGAATTCCGAATTGGGCTGTTGCTTTGTCGGTACGAAGAATTCTGTCGGCAATCGTATGCCAGTACCGTAAACCATTTCGGCGGCCGTTGCGTTCAGGTCCTCCTTGATAGCGGTTCTTATGCCTAGTAAAACAATTGGTAGGATTTCTACCCAGTTGCTCGTATTGTGACATTTTATTGCTGCTTTTAATTGTCGATGTAGACGCTCTACCATCCCGTTGGACGCGGGGTGATAGGCTGTCGTGCGTAGATGCTTAATGCCGAGCAACCGGCACAGTTCATTAAATAAATTTGATTCGAATTGGCGTCCTTGATCAGTCGTTATTTTTGCGGGCACGCCGAAACGAGCTACCCATGTAGAGAGGAGGGCCGAGGCAACGGTTGTCGCTTCCATGTCGGCGATGGGAATGGCTTCAGGCCAACGCGAGAAGCGGTCGATGCATGTTAGACAATATCGGTAGCCTTGTGAGTATTGCATCGCGATAATGTCTATGTGTATGTGCTCGAACCGGCCTGCTAAAGTTTCAAACGTTCCGACGGGTGAGGATACGTGCCTGGTGACCTTGCATCGTTGACACGGGATACATTGTCGTGCCCAAGTCCGGCAATCTTTGTTTACGGACGGCCAAATGAAACGCGACGTCACCAATTTTTGCGTGGCACGTATCCCTGGATGAGAAAGTCCGTGGAGCGAATTAAATACGTCGCGCCGCAAGGATTTCGGTACGTACGGTCTTGCAATGTCGCCTGATACGTCGCAGTATATTTCTGCGTCGTGGTCGGGAAAACGTATCTTTTTTAACCGTAACGCGGTTGTACCGGAGTTGACGATGTCGCTCAGTTCGTTGTCGTTTTCTTGCGCGGCGGCGAGAGTTTGATGATCCACCGGCTTCCCTATTGCTTCGATGCGCGACAGGGCGTCGGCTACATTGTTATCTAGCCCCTTTATGTGGCGTATGTCGGTGGTGAATTGACCGATGTAGTCTAGATATCGAAATTGCCGTGGCGAACATTTTTCTAATTTCTGTCTGAACGCGTAGGTAAGAGGTTTGTGGTCGGTATATATTACGAAATTTCTGCCTTCTAAAGCGTGTCGGAAATGTTTGACTGCAGTGTATATTGCGAGTAGTTCGCGATCGTACGCGCTATATTTTTGTTGAGCGGGGGTCAAAGATTTCGTCGCGAACCCTAGCGGTTGCAGTTCGTTGTTCACGCGTTGTTGTAACACTGCGCCAATTGCATAGTCGGACGCATCTACCGTGAGGCTGATAGGCGCGCCTAGTATCGGATGCGCCAGCATCGTTGCGTCCACGAGAGCACGTTGCGATTCGCGAAAACTATTTTCCGACTGTTCCGACCACTCGATGGGCGCGTTGCCCTTTTTCGCGCCTTTTAACAGGTCATTGAGCGGTTTGAGTGTTTTTGCGGCCCCCGGTATGAAACGTCGGTAGAAGTTTATCATACCAAGGTACCTACGTAGTTGCTTAGCGTTCGCGGGTTTTGACAATTTTACAATCGCTTCGACGCGTTCGGGCGGCGGCTTAATTCCGTCGGAGTTTACCAAGTATCCGAGGAAAGTGATTTCGTGCACGCCGAATTCGCATTTTGTGGGGTTTATTACCACGCCGTAATTATTGAGGCGGTTGAATAAGATTTTCAGATGTTCGCGATGTTGATTTTCGTCGTCCGAAGCTATCAGGAAATCGTCGATGTACGCATAAACAAAATCGAGGCCTCGCGTGATTTCGTCGACGAATCGCTGACATGTTTGCGCGGCGTTTCGAAGTCCAAACATCATGTTTGTTGCTTCGAAAAGTCCGAACGGTGTCGTTATCGCGGTTTTTCAACGTCCTCGGGCGCAATCGGGATTTGGTGGTACGCGCGGACGAGATCGATCTTTGAGAAGATTCGCTTACCGTGCAAATTTTGCGCGAAGTCTTCGATATGCGGCGGTGAATACCTGTCGGGGACGGTGCGGGCGTTCAACGCACGGTAGTCGCCACATGGTCGCAGGTTTCCGTCCTTTTTCGGCACTACGTGCAGGGGTGATGCCCACGGGCTTTTTGATGGTCGCATCACGCCCTGCTCAATCATGAGCTGAAATTCCTCCTTTACCTGTTTAAGTCGATCAGGTGCGAGGCGGCGGGGTTTGTTGTAAACGGGTGGGCCGGGTGTGGTTTCGATGTGGTGTACCACACCATGTCGCGTCCTCTCTTTTCCAAAAATCGGTGGACGTGTGAGGTCTGGAAACTCTGCCAGGAGTTGATGGTATGGTGACTCGCCGATAATGGTCTTAACGGACGCTTCGTCTGTCGTGGCGGTGTATCCCCTCGATGTCATTCGGGTTGTCGTGTCGACGAGCCTCTTGTTTCGCGGGTCCACGAGTAACCCGTAATGGCTTAAGAAATCCATGCCAATGATGGGCGTTTTGACATCGGCTACCGTGAAGTTCCATTTGAACGCTCTGCGTAGGGACAGGTTTAAATTGATCGCGATGGTGCCATATGTTGTGATCCGTGTCCCGTTGGCCGCGAACAGCTCGTACTCGTTTCTGTTCACGGGGCCGTGTAACTTGCTACGCGGGAATACGCAAATATCGGCGCCAGTGTCGATAAGATAGGAGATCCGCGAGTTCTTGTCCGTTACGAATATGCGGCGAGATGCCAAACCGTCGTCGTTTGCCGCTTTTACGGACGGTTGGTTCCGTTTCCCGAATTCCACGAGCATGGGAATGTGCACTTTCTCGCGCGTTCTCGGTATTGTGCGTGGTAGTAACATAGTCCGTCTTGCCGCGGCTGGTCGCGGGAGCGGCGGGCGGCGGCGGGATTGCGTACGCGAACGCGATTGTGATCGCGATCGGCGGTGTCCGTCGATTCTCAGCTCTGCCATTTGCGCTTCCATCCGGTCCATTCGGGAATCCAATCGTGTCAACCGATCGTTCAACGCGTTGAGGGCGGCTGCCACGGGACCGCCTATTCCGCTGTTCTGTCCTTGTGGGTGGCTTACCGCAGGTAATTGGACTGCGCTGGCCGCGACGATCTGCCCTGTCTCCGAGGTGGCTTCGAAGATGCTGTCCGCGATTTGAATGCGGGTTTCCGGGTCTCTACTCTGTACGGAGGCTAGGATGCTCCGCACGCGCGACGGGAGTCGACTTTCCCAGACAGTGAGAATGAAATCGTCCGCCAGCGCGTTGGTGGCTAAGTTTCTTAGATCCCGGTAAAACTGGGATGGCTTCCTATCACCCATTTGTTCCTTCTCGATTACTTGTCGGAGTCTCTGGGCATCCGACTCTCCCAATCTCTTGATGAGCTCCCTTTTGACGAACTCGTAACGCCCGGTCGCCGGTGGGGCGTTCAATACGTCTCGGATTAATTTCGCATGAGACCTGTCGAGATGTGCGATAACGGTCTGGTATTTTTCCTCATCGCTCGCGATCCGAGTAGTCGTGAACTGCGCTTCCAGCATTGTGAACCACAAGTCGACATCTTCGGGCCAGAAAGGTGGTACACGGAGGAGTGCGTTTATCGTGTCTACGTTGTTACCCGCGACCGTTGCACGTTCAGAATCGGCGGTATTCGTCATTTTGTAATGTCTTACCTCGCGGCGTTTGAAGTCTCACTAGTACTATCACGGTCACCTCTTTTTGCTTTACGATCACGTCGGGGTCACCAGTTTGAGGTGGATACGTGATAGGGTTAGATTAATCACTCACTACGTTCAACAAACACTATTTATTGTACACGTTCTCTGTTTACAATGTGTGACGGACGCACGTTACAATTATCGGTTCGTGCTTACGAGTTCGGATATGTTACGGTACGTTGCGCGGAGCAATTCGAGTCTAAAGGTGATTGCGCCAGATGTCGAGGAATTAGGAACTCGTATCAATATTGGACCACTCGTTCGGCGACTTGCGACAGACTCTCTTTTCCGCAGCGGTGATGCTGCTTAGGAAAACTACGATTGGGTGTGTCTAAGGATAAGGACACATCGGATTCGTAGGTGGGAAGTGCTGGTACGGAAAGTGAGGGAAATGAACGTCTCTGTTAATTGGTCAATTTTGGGTTGGAGTTTAGAGAAGGATATTAGTCGTCCTTGGGAGAAAGTTGTCAGTGAGACATGTCGTACGTGAGGAAAAACAGATTTCCTGTATCTTCCCGTGATGGGTGGTATGTGCAGAGATATTGAGACAAAGACTATTTGTCCTTTCGGAGAACTTTAGCTAGACAACTCCTAAGATTTATAGCGGGTCCTTAGCTAGTTGAAAATACTCGATGCGGATGTATCGACATCTGGCAACCATCTTGTTCGAAGGGTCGAGCCTTTGTGTAGCAGGCCACGTGACGGAAACCGTTGGAAAGTTTACCGTCGAGTGCCGCTACAATCGTATGACCTTATATAGTATTACGTTATAACGTATAACGTCATATAGTATTACGTTATAACGTATATCGTTATATAGTATTACGTTATAACGTATAACGTTATATGTTATAACGTTATAACGTATAACGTTATATAGTATTACGATATAACGTACAACGTTATATATAATTACGATATAACGTATAACGTTTTATAGTATTACGTTATAACGTACAACCTTATATAGTATTACGTTATAACGTACAACGTTATATAGTATTACGATATAACGTATAACGTTATACAGTATTACGATATATCGTATAACGTTATATAGTATTACGATATAACGTACAACATTATATATAATTACGATATAACGTATAACGTTATATAGTATTACGTTATAACGTACAACGTTATATAGTATTACGTTATAACGTATAACGTTATATAGTAATAGGATATATCGTATGACGTTATATAGTATTACGGTATAACGTATAACGTCATATAGTATTACGCTATAACGTATAACGTTATATGGTATTACGATATAACGCATAATGTTATACAGTATTTCGATATATCGTATTACGTTATATAGTATCACTTTATAACGTACAACGTTATATAGTATTACGATATAACGGATAACGTCATATAGTATTACGTCATAACGTATAACGTTATATAGTAATAGAATATATCGTATTACGTTATATAGTATTACGATATAACGTACAACGTTATATAGTATTACGATATAACGTACAACGTTATATAGTATTACGATATAACGTACAACGTTATATAGTATTACGATATAACGCATAACGTTATGCAGAATTTCGATATATCGTATTACGTTATATAGTATCACTTTATAACGTACAACGTTATATGGTATTACGAAATAACGTATAACGTTATATGTTATTACGTTATAACGTATAACGTTATATAGTATTACGTTATAACGTATAACGTCATATAGTATTACGATATAACGCATAACGTCATATAGTATTACGTTATAACGCATAACGTTATATAGTATTACGATATAACGCATAACGTTATACAGTATTACGATATATCGTATAACGTTATATGTTATTACGTTATAACTTATAACGTTATATAGTATTACGTTATAACGTATAACGTTATATAGTAATAGGATATATCGTATGACGTTATATAGTATTACGTTATAACGTACAACGATATATGGTATTACGATATATCGTATAACGTTATATGTTAAATCGCTATAACGTATAACGTTATGTAGTAATAGGATATATCGTATGACGTTATATAGTAATAGGATGCATCGTATGACGTTATACAGTTTTCCGATATAACGTATAATGTTATATAGTATTACATTATAACGTATAACGTTATGTAGTACTAAGTTGTAACGTATATAGTTATATAGTATTACGTTGTAACGTATATAGTTATATAGTATTACGTTATAACGTATAACGTTATACAGTATTACGATATATCGTATAACGTTATATGTTATAGCGTTATAACGTATAACGTTATATAGTAATAGGATATATCGTATGACGTTATATCGTATTACGATATAACGAATAGCGTTATATAGCATTACGATATAACGCATAACGTCACATAGTATTACGTTATAACGTATAACGTTATATGGTATTACGAAATAACGAATAACTTTATATAGTATTACGATATATCGTATGACGTTATAAAGTATTACGTTATAACGTACAACCTTATATGGTATTACGAAATAACGTATAACGTTATATGGTATTACGAAATAACGAATAGCGTTATATAGCATTACGATATAACGCATAACGTCACATAGTATTACGTTATAACGTATAACGTTATATAGTATTACGTTATAACGTACAACGTTATATGGTATTACGAAATAACGAATAACTTTATATAGTATTACGATATATCGTATGACGTTATAAAGTATTACGTTATAACGTACAACCTTATATGGTATTACGAAATAACGTATAACGTTATATGGTATTACGAAATAACGAATAGCGTTATATAGCATTACGATATAACGCATAACGTCACATAGTATTACGTTATAACGTATAACGTTATATGGTATTACGAAGTAACGTATAACGTTATATAGTATTACGTTATAACGTACAACGATATATGGTATTACGATATATCGTATAACGTTATATGTTAAATCGTTATAACGTATAACGTTATATAGTAATAGGATATATCGTATGACGTTATATAGTGTTACGTTATAACGTACAACGTTATTTAGAATTACGATATAACGTATAATGTTATATAGTATTACGTTATAACGTATAACGTTATATTGTATTACGTTATAACGTACAACGTTATATGGTATTACGATATAACGTAAACGTTATATGATATTACGATATAACGTATAACGTTATATAGTATTACGTTATAACGTATAACGTTATATAGTATCACTTTATAACGTACAACGTTATATAGTATTACGATATAACGCATAACGTCATATAGTATTACGTTATAACGTATAACGTTATATAGTAATAGGATATATCGTATGACGTTATATAGTATTACGTTATAACGTATAACGTCATATAGTATCACGTTATAACGTATAACGTTATATGGTATTACGATATAAGGCATAATGTTATACAGTATTTCGATATATCGTATTACGTCATATAGTATCACTTTATAACGTACAACGTTATATGGTATTACGAAATAACGTATAACGTTATATGTTATTACGTTATAACGTATAACGTTATATAGTATTACGTTATAACGTATAATGTTATATAGTATTACGATATAACGCATAACGTTATATAGTATTACGTTATAACACATAACGTTATATAGTATCACGATATAACGTACAACGTTATATAGTATTACGATATAACGCATAACGTTATACAGTATTTCGATATATCGTATTACGTTATATAGTATCACTTTATAACGTACAACGTTATATGGTATTACGTTATAAATATAACGTTACATGGTATTACATTATAACGTATAACGTTATATAGTAATAGGATATATCGTATTACGTTATATAGTATTACGATATAACGTACAACGTTATATAGTATTACGATATAATGTACAACGTTATATAGTATTACGATATAACGCATAACGTTATACAGTATTTCGATATATCGTATTACGTTATATAGTATCACTTTATAACGTACAACGTTATATGGTATTACGAAATAACGTATAACGTTATATGTTATTACGTTATAACGTATAACGTTATATAGTATTACGTTATAACGTATAACGTTATATAGTATTACGATATAACGCATAACGTTATATAGTATTACGTTATAACGCATAACGTTATATAGTATTACGATATAACGTACAACGTTATATAGTATTACGATATAACGTATAATGTTATATAGTATTACATTATAACGTATAACGTTATATAGTATTACGTTATAACGTACAACGTTATATGGTATTACGAAATAACGAATAACGTTATATAGTATTACGATATATCGTATGACGTTATAAAGTATTACGTTATAACGTACAACGTTATATGGTATTACGAAATAACGTATAACGTTATATGGTATTACGAAATAACGAATAGCGTTATATAGCATTACGATATAACGCATAACGTCACATAGTATTACGTTATAACGTATAACGTTATATGGTATTACGAAGTAACGTATAACGTTATATAGTATTACGTTATAACGTACAACGATATATGGTATTACGATATATCGTATAACGTTATATTGTATTACGTTATAACGCACAACGTTATATGGTATTACGATATAACGTAAACGTTATATGATATTACGATATAACGTATAACGTTATATAGTATTACGTTATAACGTATAACGTTATATAGTATCACTTTATAACGTACAACGTTATATAGTATTACGATATAACGCATAACGTCATATAGTATTACGTTATAACGTATAACGTTATATAGTAATAGGATATATCGTATGACGTTATATAGTGTTACGTTATAACGTACAACGTTATTTAGAATTACGATATAACGTATAATGTTATATAGTATTACGTTATAACGTATAACGTTATATTGTATTACGTTATAACGCACAACGTTATATGGTATTACGATATAACGTAAACGTTATATGATATTACGATATAACGTATAACGTTATATAGTATTACGTTATAACGTATAACGTTATATAGTATCACTTTATAACGTACAACGTTATATAGTATTACGATATAACGCATAACGTCATATAGTATTACGTTATAACGTATAACGTTATATAGTATTACGTTATAACGTATAACGTTATATGGTATTACGATATAAGGCATAATGTTATACAGTATTTCGATATATCGTATTACGTCATATAGTATCACTTTATAACGTACAACGTTATATGGTATTACGAAATAACGTATAACGTTATATGTTATTACGTTATAACGTATAACGTTATATAGTATTACGTTATAACGTATAACGTTATATAGTATTACGATATAACGCATAACGTTATATAGTATTACGTTATAACACATAACGTTATATAGTATCACGATATAACGTACAACGTTATATAGTATTACGATATAACGCATAACGTTATACAGTATTTCGATATATCGTATTACGTTATATAGTATCACTTTATAACGTACAACGTTATATGGTATTACGTTATAAATATAACGTTACATGGTATTACATTATAACGTATAACGTTATATAGTAATAGGATATATCGTATTACGTTATATAGTATTACGATATAACGTACAACGTTATATAGTATTACGATATAACGTACAACGTTATATAGTATTACGATATAACGCATAACGTTATACAGTATTTCGATATATCGTATTACGTTATATAGTATCACTTTATAACGTACAACGTTATATGGTATTACGAAATAACGTATAACGTTATATGTTATTACGTTATAACGTATAACGTTATATAGTATTACGTTATAACGTATAACGTTATATAGTATTACGATATAACGTATAACGTTATATAGTATTACGTTATAACGCATAACGTTATATAGTATTACGATATAACGCATAACGTTATACAGTATTACGATATATCGTATAACGTTATATGTTATTACGTTATAACGTATAACGTTATATAGTAGTACGTTATAACGTATAACGTTATATAGTAATAGGATATATCGTATGACGTTATATAGTATTACGTTATAACGTACAACGGTATATAGTATTACGATATATCGTATAACGTTATATGTTAAATCGTTATAACGTATAACGTTATATAGTAATAGTATATATCGTATGACGTTATATAGTAATAGGATGTATCGTATGACGTTATACAGTTTTCCGATATAACGTATAATGTTATATAGTATTACATCATAACGTATAACGTTATGTAGTACTAAGTTATATCGTATACAGTTATATAGTATTACGTTGTAACGTATATAGTTATATAGTATTACGTTATAACGTATAACGTTATACAGTATTACGATATATCGTATAACGTTATATGTTATAGCCTTATAACGTATAACGTTATATAGTAATAGGATATATCGTATGACGTTATATCGTATTACGATATAACGTATAATGTTATATAGTATTACATTATAACGTATAACGTTATATAGTATTACGTTATAACGTACAACGTTATATGGAATTACGAAATAACGAATAACGTTATATAGTATTACGATATATCGTATGACCTTATAAAGTATTACGTTATAACGTACAACGTTATATGGTATTACGAAATAACGTATAACGTTATATGGTATTACGAAATAACGAATAACGTTATATAGTATTACGATATAACGCATAACGATATATAGTATTACGATATAACGCATAACGTTATATAGTATTACGTTATAACGCATACCGTTACATAGTATTACGTTATAACGTATAACGTTATATGGTATTACGAAGTAACGTATAACGTTATATAGTATTACGTTATAACGTACAACGATATATGGTATTACGATATATCGTATAACGTTATATGTTAAATCGTTATAACGTATAACGTTATATAGTAATAGGATATATCGTATGACGTTATATAGTATTACGTTATAACGTACAACGTTATTTAGAATTACGATATAAGGTATAATGTTATATAGTATTACATTATAACGTATAACGTTATATAGTATTACGTTATAACGTACAACGTTATATAGTATTACGATATAACGCATAACGTTATATAGTATTACGTTATAACCTATAACGTCATGTAGTATTACGTTATAACGTACAACGTTATATGGTATTACGAAATAACGTATAACGTTATATGTTATTACGTTATAACGTATAGGTATAACGTTATAAAGTATAACGTTATATATATATATTACGTTATAACGTATAACGTTATATAGTATTACGTTATATACGTTATATAGTATTACGTTATAACGTATAACGTTATATAGTATTACGTTATAACGTATAACGTTATATAGTATTACGTTATAACGTATAACGTTATATAGTATTAGTTATATCGTATACGTTATATAGTATTACGTTATAACGTACAACGTTATATAGTATTACGATATAACGTATAACGTTATATAGTATTACGTATAACGTATAACGTTATATAGTATTACGTTATAACGTAAACGTTATATAGTATTACGTTATATACGTATAACGTATATAGTATTAGTTATAACGTAATAATATATCGTTAATTATATAGTATCACTTATAACGTACAACGTTATATAATGTTATAAATATAACGTTACATAGTATTACATATAACGTATAACGTTATATAGTTTAGTATATCGTATTACGTTATATAGTATTACGTTATAACGTAGTTATATATTACGTATAACGTACAGTTATATAGTATTACATATAACGTATATAGTTATTATATAGTATTATTATAAGTAACGTTATATTAGTTATATAGTATAATTATAAGTATAACGTTATATAGTAATAGGATATATCGTATTACGTTATATAGTATTACGATATAACGTACAACGTTATATAGTATTACTTATATAGATTTATTATTAGTATAGTAAAATTATACTTTTTTTTCTAACGTTATTTATTATAACGTATACGTTATATAGTATTACGAATAACGTATAACGTTATATAGTATTACGTTATAACGTATAACGTTATATAGTATTACGTTATATAGTTATATAGTTATATTGTATTCGTTATAACGTATAACGTTATATAGTATTACGAATAACGTATATTACGTTATATTAGTATTACGTTATAACGTAAACGTTATAAGTTATTACGTTATATTATATGTATTTTATACTATAACGTTATATAGTATAGATTAGTATAACGTTATATGTATTACGTTATAATATAACGTATATAGTATTAATTATAACGTATACGTTATATATTATTCGTAACGTTATATAGTATTAATATTATGTATACGTTATATAGTATTATTATAACGTATAACGTTATATATAAGTTATATTATTACGATATATCGTATAACGTTATATAGTATTACGATATAACGTATAACGTTATATAGTATTACGTTATAACGTATAACGTTATATAGTATCACGTTATAACGTACCACGTTATATAGTATTACGATTCAACGTATAACGTTATATAGTATTACGTTATAACGTATAACGTTATATGGTAATAGGATATATCGTATGACGTTATATAGTATTACGTTATAACGTATAACGTCATATAGTATTACGTTATAACGTATATCGTTATATAGTATTACGTTATAACGTATAACGTTATATAGTATCACTTTATAACGTACAACGTTATATAGTATTACGTTGTAACGTACAACGTTATATAGTATTACGATATAACGTATAACGTTATATAGTATTACGATATAACGTACAACGTTATATAGTATTACGATATAACGCATCACGTTATACAGTATTTCGATATATCGTATTACGTTATATAGTATTACTTTATAACGTACAACGTTATATGGTATTACGTTATAAATATAACGTTACATGGTATTACATTATAACGTATAACGTTATATAGTAATAGGATATATCGTATTACGTTATATAGTATTACGATATAACGTACAACGTTATATAGTATTACGATATAACGCATAACGTTATACAGTATTTCGATATATCGTATTACGTTATATAGTATCACTTTATAACGTACAACGTTATATGGTATTACGAAATAACGTATAACGTTATATGTTATTACGTTATAACGTATAACGTTATATAGTATTACATTATAACGTATAACGTTATATAGTATTACGTTATATCGTACAACGTTATATAGTATTACGTTATAACGTATAACGTTATATAGTAATAGGATATATCGTATGACGTTATATAGTATTACGTTATAACGTATAACGTTATATAGTATTACGTTATAACGTGTAACGTTATATGTAATTACGTTATAACGTACAACGTTATATGGTATTACGTTATAACGTATAACGTTATATAGTATTACGATATAACGCATAACGTTATATAGTATTACGTTATAACCTATAACGTCATGTAGTATTACGTTATAACGTACATCGTTATATGTTATTACGAAATAACGTATAACGTTATATGTTATTACGTTATAACGTATAACGTTATATAGTAATAGGATATATCGTATGACGTTATATCGTATTACGATATAACGTATAGTGTTATATAGTATTACATTATAACGTATAACGTTATATAGTATTACGTTATATCGTACAACGTTATATAGTATTACGTTATAACGTATAACGTTATATAGTAATAGGATATATCGTATGACGTTATATAGTATTACGTTATAACGTACAACGTTATATAGTATTACGATATAACGTATAACGTTATACAGTATTACGATATATCGTATAACGTTATATAGTATTACGTTATAACGTATAACGTTATATAATATTACGATATATCGGATAACGTTATATAGTATTACGATATAACGTATAACGTTATATAGTATTACGTTATAACGTATAACGTTATATAGTATCACTTTATAACGTACCACGTTATATAGTATTACGATACAACGCATAACGTTATATAGTATTACGTTGTAACGTATAACGTTATATGGTAATAGGATATATCGTATGACGTTATATAGTATTACGTTATAACGTATAACGTCATATAGTATTAGTTATAACGTATATGTTATTGTATTACGTTATAACGTATAACGTTATATAGTATCACTTTTATAACGTACAACGTTATATAGTATTACATTTACGTATACGTTATATGTTATAACGTTATAACGTATAACGTTATATAGTATTACGATATAACGTACAACGTTATATATAATTACGATATAACGTATAACGTTATATAGTATTACGTTATAACGTACAACGTTATATAGTATTACGTTGTAACGTACAACGTTATATAGTATTACATAAGTAGGTTATATAATAAATAATTTATTATTATTTTTGTTATTGTTTTATAAGTACACGTTTAACGTACAACGTTATATGGTATTACGAATAACGTATAACGTTATATGTTATTGCGTTATAACGTATAACGTTATATAGTAATAGATATTTAGAGTTATATCGTATTACGATATAACGTATATTGTTATATAGTATTACATTATAACGTATAACGTTATATAGTATTACGTTATAACGTACTCGTTTAGCTTGGGAGGAATTAAAAAGGTACCTGACCGTTAAATAAACATTAAGTAATAATTTTAAATATCGCAGATAGCGATGTAGGTGTCATTCAAGAAAAAAGAACATTTTATTTATTAATTAGCACGAGTAAATCAACGAATATCGATAGTATAATATAACGCTTAATATGAATTTTATCCGTGTGATTATTTAATACCTTAACTAATTTCACAGTAACGTCATCGACTGCCGTTAGTCTTTTTTCCCTTTTTTGTTCAAACTAACTGATAGTCGAAAACTAGTATCAGCGTGGTGTGAATTTAGTCTTAGTTTGTAGAAACTATTAAAATGATAAAAATGGATATCGTATTAAATCGTTAAAGACGCCAATTCATGATAAAATTAAGAAAATGTTCAATTTTGTTATAATGGAACAACCGTCGTTTGCTATGTCAAAAATCGTTACCGTTTGATCGATATCCCGACACCTTGTCAAGTTATATAAGGAACACACAAATCGCGCGCGAGCTCATTTGTGCCTGAAATTCCGGAGAGTGAACATCGAAAGGAATTTAAACATAAGGTAAATAAAAAATATCAAATAATAACATTGAAAGTAGTAATTTATAACGTCTAAACCATTAATTTACAACACTTGTGTAATTAATT